>QMFG01006883.1:0-10347 GCA_003314545.1 Ramaria sp. MG151 | reverse complement strand
CGGGGAGGGTGGGGAGGGGGAATCGGACCTGCCGTGCGAAGCATCGGCCTACTTCCACAAGTCTGATACTTGGAATCAAATATCAGTGTTAATTCTTTTGTGAACAAGTAGTGGGTAGTGACAGTGTGACAGTGTGATATAAGTTGTAACTTAGCAGTTTTCAGATTGCTATGATAAAATTAATTTCCAATAAATTCAAAACATTTTATTCAAAGCCTAAATTATGATCCAGTAGTTGTAAATAAATTCAGCAGTTTTTGAATCAGTAGGTCTTGGAGAAATAATCACTGTCTAAAATTTGTATACAAAACTAAAAGCATCTTCATATAGAAATAATCTTATACATGGTAGCTAATGTTCTATTAAATAATTGGGAGGGTGGAAAAATATGATCATTGTAAATCAGGGAATTACTGATGAAACAGGGGGAAAGTTATTGCTTAACTTCACATATGTGTCAGAATCCAAATAATAGCAATAAATGTTGTGGATGAATGTTGGGTTAGTAAATGTGTTCGGAAACATTCCTAATGGTGATAGAATGGTTTTGGAGAGCAAATGGAAATCCTACAGTAAAAGTGAATGACTTTTGGAACGTCTGCGAATGAAGTGCATAGTTCCGAAGAGACAGAGGTTCCGAAAGGATTCTATCTCGTGAATCGAATGAACTTTGCAGTTCATGTCGATCACAGCCAATGGTCTTACATTTCTTGAAGTGGATTTAACTGATAAAAATTGGATTGAAAGGCTTACTCAAAAATATACAGTTGTTGGTGAAGTTGAGTTTGGAGCGAGTTTGGCAAGTAGGAGTGGAAAATCAAGGTGACATACAATAATTGAACTAAGGAATGTACATGCAAATGTGCTAGCTTATATACTGAATCATTCGGAAGAAAGGGCGAATGGGAATGAGTCCGTGATGGTTAGGAAGTAGCCAAGGTACATGTATACTAATTAGAGGCCATAGGAAACACAGAACAAGGGTGGTAGGAAAATTGTGAATGAAGAAGAATATTAACGGACCCACAACAACTCTTGAAACATGTTTCCGAATCGCGTGGCTCTTCGGGTAAGGGTAGCCATACCTAAATCTTTCAGAGAGCCAATACGAGGGTCTAGAACGTTCATATCATTAAGCCCGATGATATGGCAAGTCATCGCAAGCTTTGAGTGAATATGAATAATTCAATCCATAGTTTCATGGTGATAGATGGGGATAGTGATGGGGATAGTCTGGGTGCTTCTTTTCTAAAAAAAGAATATGATGGGACCTGACCACTGATTGTTTCGCCAGGATTGTTTCAATAGATGACGTATTTGAGGCGAAGTGATGGGCAAAGAGTTGTGGGATGAAAGTGATGGAAGTGTGGGAATGATGCTTCGGGCTTCGGACTTCGGACAAAATGCTTCGGAAGGATTGCTTCGGAACGAGGATAGTGTGGATTGAATGTCCAGACTGTGATCGTGACAATATGTTGCAATCACAAGGATGGAGGGCCAAGAACTCTATATTGATAATAAGTCAAATATAGTGGGACAATAAAAGAAAAGGGAAGGATAAGAGAAAATCAGCCTTATGGAATAAGGTCCTGCTACATGTAGACTGCAGCATGCTTCCTTTTCTGGTGCACTATGACAAATGGTCACACCTGTCTTTTTGGTGAGGTAAATGTTTCATATACTAGTTTCGTATAGTGTTAGAGGTCATGGATAATGTGAAATAGAAAGAAAATATTTTTTATAATTGTTTGTATTTTGTTTGAAATGTTTTTGTGCTTTGAATTTCTGTATATTTGATAGTATTCAGGCAAGCACTTGATTTGATATCTAAGTGACTGTATTGTGATGCGGGGAGGTACTTATGTGGGTTCAATTGATCTGCACTTAATGTTCACGTACGGCAATGTGAGCTTAGTAGTGTTAAGAACTAGATCAGAACAGAGGCAGAGATAGGGTTGGGACTCAAGGTAGAGTTGACCAAGGTTCGGGGTCAGGTTGCTGAGGAGGGCCAAGGCTCAGTGAACGAGTCGGATGGGACTTGGCTTCAGCTTATATGCTGCACCAGCTCACAGTCCTCTCCCATATTTTGGACAAGGCCCGAGGTCACCCGAAGTTTGGGCATGACCTTTAGCAAAGGGAGTGAAGGAGCATAAGGATTAAAGGTAGAAGTATATTGGGTATCTTAGTCAATATCAGAACTGGCTTCCATGTACATAAATGAGTAGCTTATTGTCAGAATCCGAATAACAGTGATAAATGTTGTGGATGAATGTTGTGTTAGTAAAAGTGTTCGGAAATATTCCTAATAATAACCGAATGGGTTTGGAAAGTGAATAGAAATCCTACAGTAAAAGCAAATGACTTTCGGAATGTCTGCAAATGAAATGCATGGTTCTGAAGAGACAGAGGTTCTGAAAGGATTCTATCTCGTGAATCGAATGAACTTTGCAGTTCATGTCGATCACAGCCAATGATCTTACATTCCTTGAAGTGGATTTAACTAATAAAAGTTGAATTAGAGTGCTTACTCAAAAAAATATAAAGTTGTTGGTTGAGTTGAGTTGGGAGCAAGTTTGGCAAGTGTGAGTAGAAAATCAAGTTGACATACGATAATTGAACTAGAGAATGTACATGCAAATGTGCTAGCTATATACTAAACCATTTGGAAGAAAGAGCGAATGGGAATGAGTCCGTGATGGTTGGAAAGTAGCTAAGGCACATGTATACTAATTAAAGGCCATAGAAAACAAAGAACAAGGCAAGTAGGAAAATTGTGAATGCAGAAAAAGATTAATGGACCGTCAATAACTCTTGAAACATGTTTCCGAATCGCGTGGCTCTTCGGGTAGAACTAACCGTCCCTAAATCCTTCGGAGGGTGATCCTGAGGGTCTAGAACATTCATATCATAGAATATGATGATATGGAATGTCATCGCAAGCTTCCACACAATAGAAATAACTCAATCAATGAGTTCATTGGAAAAGATGGGGATAGTGATGGGGATAGTCAGGGTGCTTCTTTTCCAGAAAAGATTATGATCGGACCTGATTATTGATCGTTTCACTAAACACTTCATGCAGTGATTCCTGAACTAGATTGGGTGACCGGATCAAATGTATGTGAAGCATTGATGCAAGGGTGATTTGGAATTCGGAAGATCCATTCGGAAGGATTGGTTCGGAAGGACAATGATGTAGATGAGGTGTCCATATTGTGATCGTGACACTTATATATGAGGGGGTTTGGGAATCAGGAACTGAATGACCAAAGTCAGGGTCGTAAGCTACAAAGGAGGAGATCAAACAGATAGGATGGATGTGAAACAGGTTTGAGGTGAATGGGGGTTTGAACTGGTAAGCTTTGGTAAGGACAAGGGACATTCTAACGGTTTGGAAGATAAACATCGAGTGGTGAAAGGTAGATAATATGTAGTAAATAGTATAGACAATGAATTAGTAAAAGATTCAGTTTTAGATAGATTGTAGAATAAAAGAGAATAATAAATTGAATATTCTCTTAATGAGTGGAGTGAAATAGAATTTAATCATTGACTGGTTATCATTTAGTGTTTCTGGAGCATTCCTTTATACAAGTAAACTAAGGGGGAGGTCACAAGCGAAGTGTGGAGCGAGGTAAGACATATAGGAGGTCAGGGTTAAGGTTTACTCCAATGACCTCATGGTCAGCAGATAAATATGTGCAGAACGTTCCTGTACCCCTTGGAGCTGTTGTCCGGTGCTCCAATTCCTAATATATGTATGTATATATGGGGATATGGTCCAATTAGCTATTGAATGAATATTTTCTCAAGAATGGGGAAAATACTAGAATATTGTGTCTGTTGTTTTTGGGTCCATATATGCGGCTGTTTGTGTTTGGAATATCTTGTAGTCATCATATTGAAATAGAATGTCGAATATAAAAGTGATAGGAAGAGGATTGGTGGTGTAGTGAATATAATGGTGAGTAGTGGGTGCATATATTGAGTGAAGACTTAATAATTCATATTTACAACATCCTTGAGTATGGAAAATATCTTGAATTGAAAGTGAATGGCTGGTGGCGATTGGCAATCAAAGAGATATTGATAGAGATATCAGGCAAAGTAACAGATAACAAGAGCAGGTCTGTGGAGATTTACTGCCTTACATTTTAATGAGAACTATAAGTATATATAAGTGAAACTGTAGCTAATAAATTGTCACGATCATGATTTATGATCTGTTCCGCCTTCCGAACCACCCGAACCATCCGAACCATCTAAACCATCTAAACCATCCGAACCATCCGAA
This sequence comes from Ramaria sp. MG151, assembly GCA_003314545.1. Taxonomy (NCBI): domain Eukaryota; kingdom Fungi; phylum Basidiomycota; class Agaricomycetes; order Gomphales; family Gomphaceae; genus Ramaria; species Ramaria sp. MG151. The sequence continues at coordinate 6,053 of QMFG01006883.1, read as the reverse complement.
CCATCCGAACCATCCGAACCATCCGAACCATCCGAACCATCCGAACATCACGTTTCCAAATCAACTCTTCAGAACCCGAATCATCGGCAGACTTGTCACACCTAAACCATCCAACACTTCGTCACCCATAACACCTTGAATCATCCTAGCAACATTACAAGGACCCAACCAAGAAATCAGATTCTATTATTAGCCTTTCCTCAGAAAAGAAGCACCTACACTATCCCCATCACTATCCCCATCTATTTCTAGGAACTCAATAGGAGGGTCGATTCTATGCTTCTAAAAGCTTATAGAAACAACACATACGATTCAACATGTGGACGCGTTCATTCCCGTCACTCAGGGCCGTCGTTTAAAGAGGTGAAACAAGGGTTCATTTACCCGAAACGACATACGATTCGGAAACAGGTTTCAGGGTTTATTTCTAGTTCGTTAAACCCTTTTCCCATTCACAATTTTCATACCACTCTTGTTCTCTATTCATCATGGTCATTAACTAGCATACATGTACTTTAACTACTTTTCCGATCCTTAACGGACTACTCCCCATTCGCCTTTGCCTCCGAACTTCCCAGTATATAGGTAGCACATTCACATGTATGTTCTTTAGTTCAATTATTGCACATCTACTTGATTGATCTGCTTGACTTAACAATTCATCGTGAACAATCAAAAAGAGCAACTTTATTTCGAAGTAAGTCCTATAAAACTTATCACTTTAGATTTGATTATACTTCAAAAGAATGTAATCATACTGGGTGAGATCGGCGTGAACCATACGGTTCATCCGATCCACGAGTGTTAAGAACTAGATCTTAGCGGAGGCAAAGTGAGGGTTGGGACTCAATATAGAGTCGACTGAGGTTCGGGGTCGGGTTGCTGAGGGGGGCCGAGGCTCGGCGAACGGATCGAGTGGGACTTGGCTTCAGCTTATGTGCTGCGCCAGCTCAGAGTCCTGTCCTGTATTTCGGACAAGGCCCGAGGTCACCCGAAGTTCGGGCGTGACCTTAACGAGGGGGACGAAGGAGTGTAGAGATTAAGCAAAGTGTATTGGGGTATCTTAGTTGATATCAGAACTGGTTATCATGTACATGAATGAACAAATTATATACGAGAGGGTTCGGGGATCGGTGACCGAATGACCGAGGTCAGGGTCGTAAGTTATGAGGGGAAGAGATCAAACGGGAGGTAGAAATAGATGAAACGTGATGGTCGGGGATTCGGGCCCGGAGGCCCGAGGTTTCGGTCGGGTTCTGACAACGAGATAGAATCCTTTCGGAATATCTATCTCTTTGGAATCATGCACTTCTTCGCAAACATTCCGAAAGCCCTTCGCTTTTTACTGTAGGATTGCCTTTCATTTTCGAACACCATCCTCTTCATGTGGAAACATTTTCCAATGTTATTGCTAACAATACATTTGTCCATAACATTTATCTTTGATAATTGAATTCTGACAGAAATCTGTCTTGTGGATGAAAAAGAAAATGGGGTGTGGAATGATTCTGGAGTAAGTATCTGCATGTGGCACACATCAGCCTAACTAATCACTTCTAATATTTCTGAAACCGATACACAAGTCTTCAGAACTACAAATAAATCAGTCAATATGTTTTTCTGTATTGAAAGAACAATAAAATAGGAGAAAATTGTGAAATGCCTCATGCATGTATGCACACTTCTCCAAAATGAAATGGAAGTGTTGGAGCTTCGGTCACAGATTGGTGCCCCTATACATGGATAGGAATTGTTTGTTCATCTCCTATTGTGTCCTTGGTCTCATTTTGAATCCATGTGCATGTCAATCAGCCATTCTTCAGGTGCAAACATGTGTGGGTGTGTATATGCAGCTGTTCATGGCCATTTGGATTTGTAGCTGTTCACTCCATTAAATCTAAAAATAACAAATAGAAAATTCTAAGGCCTTTAGCCTTGAGTTGCATTCAAGAAGAATTGTGAATATTTTCTGTTTTTCTTTTTCTTTCCCTGAGGTGATCCTCCTGATGCAATGCAGTTATTATGGAAGCATGTCATCAAATAAATAATAACAATGGATGCATTGAGCAGCAACCTATTGGGAATTGAGTCAAGTGGTGTCTAAGGTTGATGTATATGGTTTTCATTCCTGTGAGCCACTGTTTTGTGTATTTTCCTCTTTAATTACATTCATTTATCCTTGAATTCCAGAGTCTTAGACTCTAGAAGTACATCTGTTGGGGGTGTGTAAGTATATTCTTGCATGCAGCTGATGCATTGTGAGTGATTACCATAATCCAAATCAAGATGAATATAACAACATTAGAGCATCTCAACTTTTCAGACCACCTCAAATTTGCTGACCAGGCCTTTTACACCACATGCATCAGCACACAAGTTTCCTGAGTGCATGAAGAACACGTGGGTGCAGATCTCGGCAGATATTGTAGCAGGGGCGTGGGATGCTTCCGCTCCAAAGTCTATTGACTTAATGGACACGTGGGAACAGGAAAGGGCAGCCTCGCTCATACATTCAGCGAGCGCCTGGATGTAAAGTAGATGCTTCGAACGAGTTTCTTCTGCTGTCGCTCACCATAAAGCGATGCACGCGGCGTCGTTCCTACCATTGCGAGCATACTTTCTCATTCTCGCCGTCAGAACCGATCAGAAATCTGCAATGTTCTAAAAGAAATCTTGTGTGGCCGATCTTAACTCTCTGCCCAAGCAGTTTAAGCGTCATTGGTAACGACATCGGGGTCTATAGATCTCGATGAATCTTATTCACTCGTAGATGAAGGGTCCTCGTAGTCTGAGGTGAAATCATTGACTACGACTATCCTCAACGGTGTAGCGGACATTCCTCTCATACCTTTCATTGCTGGGAGACCTGAGGACTGGATCGAGAATACTTTTATCCACAAAATGCACCTTTCCTCTGAGTACTCTCCCTGCACGACGTCGCTAAATCCAACGTGGAGCTTGACATTGAAGTATACCTTGGATCCTCATTCCCTGAAATTGCAAAGGACCGAGGATACTCTCAGCATGGCTCCGACTGGCCACCCGAACAGGAGCTCGTGACACTCCTGGCACGGTAGACAATACAGTGTGGATTTGGAACGCACCTACCGTGGAGATAGAGCGCGTGCCTAAGTTCTATTCGTGGGATCGCGCGGTGTCTGGACCAAGGGGCGGTTCAATCGAATGTGACGAGATAGAGCGTGCTCCGGAGGGATGATGTCATCCGTTGCTTTCCCATGTGATGGGGCCTGGCGGGGCAAGTGAGTCCGCATCTGAAACGCAACTACCATTCAAGGGTCATTCGGGTTTGGTGTATTCTGTTGGGTTCTTTGATGGAAAGTGTCGTGCCCATTCATTGGATCAATCGGTCGGATCGGACATAGAGCACGTATCTAAGGGACTTTCGGGATTGCTGTATTGTGATTCTCTGCAGACGGGGAAACTAGTGCCGCGTCCGACTTATCGGATCGGGTAGTGCGGATCTGGCTGTAGCTAAGGTGACTAATGTCACGATCATAATTTTCGTGTTGTGTCCGTTAATTGGACCAGTCGGTCGGATCTAGCATGCTACTAAGGACATAAAACTATTTGAGCGGGTTTGGTGAATTCTGATTCTCTGCAGATGGGACAACCAGTGTCACGTCCGACTCATCGGATCAGCCAGTGCGGATCTAGGCCGTATTGGCACCCGAAGCATCGTCACCTCGTCACGCTAGATAATTTTTTTTTTCCTTTGCCGATCCTCTTCCATAATTAGTACGAAGGATGTAGGCGGCCCTAAGCCCTCAGTCTTACACCAAACTTTAGAAATGCCCAAAATAAACTCTACTGCATCAGAGTTTCCCATAGCATGTCATTGTGGTTATTCAGGGGATGGAAACACTGAGACAGAGGTACATAATTATGTGCAAAGTGAACACTGTTAGAATTTTCACACATTGCCTGTTAAGGCCACAACAACTTTTTATGTCTGCACACTAGTGATATAAGTGTAAAAGTGCTCAAATTGAAAACAATCAAGCTGATATTGTCAAATGTATTATTAGTTCTTGGGTTGTTAAGAATTCTTCAGTTTTCAGTTTTCAGGCTTTCTGATGTTATGACATAGGAGAAAACAAATAGGAACATTCTTTGATGTGCAGCATTGACAGGTGTGTTGGTTCATTGTATTTACAATTCTTAAGTGCTAGCACAACAGCCGCGGCAATGCAGCACGGCAATTTCCCCAAGACCCGAATTACATAATCTGGCGAACAGCGCAACTGCGCTGAGGCTGAGCGATCCAAAGATGGACGTCATGCATAACCTGGTACCGTTCGCACCGATGGCATCTGATTATTTGGAATTGTGCGCCGTCCAGTTCAGATCCTCGAAGCAGCTCAGGGCCAGACAACTCTTAGAGTAAATGCATCAGGAGTACCCGCAAACCGATCCTCCGTGGTATTATTTCTTCTTAGATTTGTCGCGGATAGCCCGTAAGGTGTCATATCTATATCACCTGCTATTTAGCGGCCTGGGCAACGTTTGATCTAATCGATATACGATCTCACTCCCAGAACTCAGCACATGGCTCTCGGGGATACAGTCGATCCTGTTGCCTACCGTATTGATGGAGCATCATGCTAATCACGGAGAGGAAACGCGAATTCTCCGTTTCTATCAAAGAAGGTCTTTGTCTTTACCATAGGTTGCGTTCTCTGTGAACTGATCTGACGGCATCATAGCCAAGCACAATGGGATTATGATCGAAGACGTGGAAGTGTGTGCCACGGATATTGTATAAACACCATCAGGTTGCATTGGGTTCGTCGTGACTTCTGGTCTAATTGGTTGCCTTGCGCACTCAAAGCCCACCAGTGCTATCACGTCCTTCTAGGGAACCGGGTAATGTGTTGCCTCTTCACCTCCGAGTCGTGTACACCCTACACATGTATAGTAGCGACTCTTCCGACCGTGTCACTGGAAATCCCTGTTCCATAACGGCATGACAGCGCAGCCCAGGCTCGTTACAAAGGCCTCTTCTCTCTTTTGCTCCCGGTTCATTTCTGACAGACATCATCCCTCCGCAATATTCCGAGTCTCAGACCTATGCAAAAAAACGGCTACTGTAGATCTACTCATCGACATCACCAACGGACATAATGGGCTCTCACAGGTGCTACAGCCAATTTCCTGGATACGAATACAGCATCATCATTCTTCGCTTCAATGCCTCAATTCTTACTCATTTCATTGGCTGAGATAGAGCCTCGTGGCACTCACCAGAGGTAGGCGGCCACCGATCTTGGCACATTCTCGTCGTCACCGATGTTATGGTTAAACGACGAGATGAGCCCTCCCTTCTCTCCAAAGTGATGCGACGACTGAGATGAGCCTTCCCTTCTCGGCCAATTGATGCGACGACGCTATTAGTCACAACGGAACAATCGGTGACACCGGATACGTGTACCCTTTATGTATTTGATGGTTTTAATACTTTTCATTGAGCTCATGGCGCTGTCCACGTGGTGTCAAGTTAAGAGCTCAACCACCCGTCGTCAGGCTATGCCTACCTCCTCCGGGAGCGTGCCCGACCCAGCATACATCCAAGAGTTGAGCTTTCACATGCATTCATGCGCAAACCCAAATGCAACTGTTAACAAAGTGACTACCAGGTTTAGTTAGTAAAGCTAAAGGAACTTGTAAGATAGCTAGTTGCTCACCCTTAGTGTCAAGTCAAACACTAAGGGGAGCTGGTTGTGCTACTATACTAATATATATAAGGTGTGACCCCTTTGCCCAGAATCCGCGTCACACTCTGATGCTGTGACTACACGTGACGCAACAGGGGCATGACAGGAAAGGGGAATGCGAGTGTATGGACTGGGGATGGAGTAGAACGAAAATGGAAAAACTAACAGCAACGCCCATTCCCGACGTTTTTCCCTAGTTCGAAGACGTCTCAAGTGCTCATCAGGACAGGTAGCAACGGTTGGTGCTTCAACGCCCTGTGCGGCGAAACACAACATGGCTTCATCACACTCACCTCGTAGCCATCAAATAGCACCGATGGA
>QMFG01006874.1:0-12552 GCA_003314545.1 Ramaria sp. MG151 | reverse complement strand
CAGTACCATATCTTCGCATGCCGAGTCTTGCTTCGCGTCGCCTAAAAATCTCCCATTCATCCTCATTTTTGTGGATGGGACTGTCTTCTGCAATACACCCAGATAAGGTAAACGTCCAGCAACGACGGCGTTGTTTGCCCACATCTGCTTCTGTTCCCTTTGACCCTCCTGTGTTAATCCGTAAGGGAGCAATTGAACCTCAGCAGAACAGAAATGCTTTCTTAGAAAAAGAAATTGGATAGCATAGGAGCGGCAAGGTCAACAGATGGCCTGTATTTGTCCGACCTCACCATGCTGTGCAACCTCAAAGGCTGGTGCGGGGCATCCCAAATCTTGAAAACCGACAATCCCTTGGCTCAACCCAGCTATTCACATGCGCTCAGGCTACGAAACCCTTAATATTATCAGTTCGTCTATTTGCAGAATTGGTGTGGTATATACACTACCAAAGGATCGATGAGTCGGGATTCATACAAGCGTAGGAAGAGCGCACCAAATGCAACATGAATATACATTATCTTTTTCTGGATAACCTTCGACTGTCCTCTGTGGTGCGATATGTTAGTACTGCTGCTGCCCCCAGAGGTGAGGAGTGGCCGGCCAGGCAAACCTTTGGTTTTAGCCTTTTTGGGAGCGCCCTTTCCTCTTGCCTTCAAAGCCACAATGTCCACGAGTCTTTGTTCCTCCGCCTCATCCACAAGCTCGAGCTCTGGGAACTGCTTCTTGACGTCGCTGATTTTTATGACTTCGGGGTAGTAATTTAACATCGAAGGCCCCCGTAATCTGGCTTTCAAATATTTCGCGCCTGTACGCTGCGAGGTTGGATTGTACGCTGTTGCGAATATGGAACATCGCAGCCGAGCAAGTGCAGCAAGTCGCGATGGGGTCACTCCAGCCATGTGGAAAATCGTCACCAGTCACAGTCAGTCACAACTCGATCGTTTTTTTTTTTGACAAAGTCCACCTCGTGGCCAATCGCTTCGAATGCTGGGTGAGCCGTTCAGACCGTGGTGGAAGGAACCATGATCTAACCGCATCGAGGTTAGAAATGAGAACGGTCTCCATTTCTGTGTGCAAGCAATGTCGCATCGCCCTCTCCCGTCAATTTCACAGCTCGTTGCCCATCGCACGCTCGCAGCGCAGCATGAAGGCGTACTCAAAAAGCTTGAACACTCGGACCGTAAAACAGGCATCACAAGACGGTCCTAAATCCCGGTGGAAGAAACCGCACGGACCCCCGATGTCCAGAAGTCAAAAGCCATCGCCTATAAAGCCGTTTGAAAGTCTAACTCCGGAAGATGTTCGTTTGCTATTGCGTCGAAATCTTCCAAAGTGGATTGAAGCTCCCCAAACAGTTCAAATACTTACGAGCTTAGGCTTGGCGGAAAGCGAAGCACACGCCGTCCTTAATGCATACGAAATTCACATGGAACAGCAACTTTCGAGACCCTCGGACTCCAAAGATAAAGATCCTTGGGGTGTTTCCCACTTGTGGACTGGAGACGAGTCTGAAAAACATGCGATTGTCAATCGTGGACTTGCTGTGCAGCTCCTTGTCTTTGCAGCACAACCAAATCAAGAGATCGAAAATGTCAAGTTCGAGTCCACGCAAGTGTTAAGACGAGCCAAGGAGGCCCTGGACTTGCGTTTCCCTGCTGAGGCTTTCCCCATGGCCCGAGCTCGCACACGTAAGGTGTTTCTCCACGTTGGCCCGACAAACAGCGGGAAAACCTATAACGCGCTTCGTGCCCTTGCGTCTGCGCCGAATGGGGTTTACGCAGGGCCCTTGCGATTGCTAGCTCATGAAGTATGGGAACGACTTAATCGAGGTTCCATCCGTCCCCACGATGCCGATCCTTCGACTGCGCACGTCTATGCAAGAGAATGTAATCTAATTACTGGCGAGGAGCAGCGTATCGTGTCTACGGATGCTACCTTGACGAGTTGCACGGTGGAGATGGTCAATGTATTCAAGCACTGGAGTGTTTGCGTCATCGATGAAATCCAAATGATTGCTGATCCACAGCGTGGATCTTCTTGGACTGCTGCTGTCTTAGGTGTTTGTGCTGATGAGCTTCATCTTTGCGGGGAAGAAGCTGCCGTACCCCTTATCGAGGCACTGATGAGGGAGACAGGCGACGAGCTCACAATAAAACGCTATGAAAGATTGACTCCATTGTCCGTCGCAACGAAAAGTTTGGAAGGGCGATGGGATCGTATTGAGAAGGGGGATTGCATTGTGACATTCTCGAGGCGATCCATCTTTGAACTAAAACGGCAAGTTGAAGAAGCGACAGGACTGCGGTGTGCGGTAGCCTACGGACGATTACCACCGGAGACAAGAAGCGAGCAAGCCGCTTTGTTCAACGACAGAACCAGTGGATACGACGTCATCGTGGCTACTGATGCCATCGGGATGGGTCTTAATCTGTGAGGAGCTTTGCAAGCATGTGGATTCTTGGTGCTGACTTGTTGTAACATTAGCAAGATAAAGCGCATCGTCTTCGTTCAGTTATCAAAGCACAACGGAGTTCGAGAAGTCCCCCTCTCCTTATCTCAAGTAAAGCAGATTGGCGGGCGTGCAGGGCGTTTTGGCGAACATGGCGATGCTTCCTCTACTGGCATTGTCACATGCCTGTACCAACGTGACCTCTCTATGTTGACTAAAGCGTTCGAAGTGCGGGCGCCTATACTACTCAAAGCCGTAGTACCTTTCCACCTGACCATCCTCTCTAGTATTGCCCAGCTCCTCCCTGAAACCTTCGGTGTCCAGCAATTGACTTCCTTGCTGCATTTGGCTGGGCGACTGGGTCCGTTTTACTCCTTGCCTTCCGATGGAAATGCTTGGAAAGGCATGGAGGTCATTGACCGCTACGGAAACAACTTGAGACTTGTCGAGAAGATGGCATTTGCCGTTTGTCCAACATCATGGAGATCAGACTTAGAGGTTGAGGTATTCGAGACCTATTTGCGCCGATTCGCATCTGGCGAGGCGGTGTATTTGGAGGAAGCTTTGGATGAATTACCTCTTCTCCCTACACTGGAGAATGTTACTCAAGCCAGATTGGAACATCAAAAGATATCCTCTACTAAACGTAATGGACATATCCTAGGCTCAGCGCGTGGTTACGAAGTTCAAAATTCTGAAACGCTGGCTACGCTGGAGACTTTGCACAAGGTATTAATCACTTACATATGGCTGGCTTTCCGTATGCCTGTATCTTTCCACCAGCAAATGGAGGCGACACGGTTAAAGGAAGAGACGGAGGCTGGTATCGAATTCATTTTGCAGGGCATTGGAAGTTCGAGGTTCAGACACAAGAGTAAGACGATTTCACAACTGCGATCGGAGAACACGGATAGAAAAATACAGTACATCCCTCAAAGGGAAAAATTCCCTTTTTTTTCGAAACATATTTATGCAAAAGCATAATCTACAGCATTTCTTACTATAAGGACGCGCTATGGTCACGCGTGACGGACGTGTTTTGAGTATAACTTCATACCTTGATCACTTATTGTCTACCTCACGACAATAAATGTTCTATTAAGCAAGAGCACACTTGCACTTTCCTTTGAATCTTGAGCGCCTCGGACGCTCGCTCCACAGCTGGCGCTTGATAGGTCCATATTCAGTTTTCAGGCGTCATGACTGCCAACTCTTCTAACGCCCTTAATAATCTGCGGGAGTGGCAGCGTCCCCGGACCACATTAAGCAGCAGATCTCCTTCGTCTTCGTTGCGGTCGAATCCTTCGCCTCCTGCCACTCCTTCAGACCTGGTGCAGACGCATTTACATCCTCAATTTTGTCAAAGGCCGACTAATTCGCCACACGGGCTTTCTGTGGATGAGCATCTCAGACGGAAGTCGCCCACAGAACTAGAGGTTCATTCCACATCCTCGTCATCCCGCAGTTCTTTGGAAGAGACTCATCTGCAACCTGACGACTACCAGCTTTTCCTAGAACGCTCTCGTTCCCGTGCCCGTACACAAACCGTCACACCTGCTACTGTTCGTCGTGCCTTACAACCTGAATCTGATCGAATGCGAATCGTATTCCCAGGATTCAACCACCGTGACTCTGCGTCTTCTTCTGATTCACGCCCGTCTTCGAGTTCGGACTCGGTTTCCACGTATGATGACGAACTTGGAGGGATTCCAGCACTACATCCACTTCGGAACCGAGTGGATTCGAAAGACAGCAGCCTGCTATTTAATGATGCAGAGAGCCTCCTTAGCTCACCCACAAAATCTCTTCGTGTTCATGGTCATACTTATCGGTCGGAGTCCCCGTCTTCTATATCGCCATTATCTCCTCCACGATCGTATTCCTCCCTGCGAATCAAGCCCAAGAAGAGTAACTCGACCCGTAGCGCGATGACTCTCTTCAAGTCGCTCGCATCGCCACCCAATCCTGATTGCCCCCTAAAACACGAAGACATCGAATTTGATTGGGCTGACCAGCGAAGACAAGAATTAGATAGACGGGCCACGCTTTTGGAGCAGAGGGTCAAGGAGGCGCGTCTAACTATAGAAGACCCTGCTAAAGATGAGGCCGAAATGCAACGCTCGCCCGAGGGCGATGATATGGAAACCCAGGAGGCTACATCCGTACGCCCAGGGAGTTGGGGGCTAACACTTGACGAACAGGCCTTGCGAGACGACCAAATAATGGAAGAAAAACGAAGGTTTATTTTCAAGGATCCTGTTTGGGTCAACCGCTCATACGTCAGCGCGCATTCCAGAGATGCTGTCCCTTATCCACTAGCCTACGATAATGTGAACATCCAGACGTTAGTCATTTTATTATTTTTTCTCTAACATGAAAATGACTAGGTTACAGTGATCGACACTCGCATGCGCTTGCCAGACACCTCTTGCATGGCCGCCCGAGCATCCACGACGACCTTTCTAACAAGCCTCCGGCTGTCGTTCTTGACCTAGGATGTGGCGATGGCACCTGGCTTTTAGAGGCTGCACAGTACTGGAAGAATACGCTGTTCTTTGGGCTTGATCTTCAAAGCCTTCATCCTTCCCTACAACAGCTCCAAGCAGATCTCGGAGACGTGGCGGACAATATCAAATTCACGTATCACAATTTTCTCTTAGATATGTTACCGTATCGGGACGGGAAGTTTGATTTGGTGAGAATGGCCAATCTCAAGTGGGCTGTTCCTGAAGACAAGGTGTGCAAAATCATTCACAGGGTGTATTACATGGCTTTAGTTATTCTCTGTAGTGGGACTTCGTGTTACAGGAAGTTAATCGAGTCCTCAGACGCGGCGGCTGGGTTGAGATCATCGACGATGATTACCTGTCGTGTACCTTTTCACCGGACGCTCTCTCACTAGAGCAGCGAAGTGCTTGTGATATGCTTGAAACCCAGTTTATGGATATGCTTCAGGCTCGTAATCTCCTGCTCAACACCAATGGAGACTTTATGGGCGGAAAACTCACGCAGTGGTTTAATGCATCCCAAAGAGACAAATTTCCGATTACGATATCGAAAGGGAAGCTCGTTGCAGGGGACGTTTACGGACAAGAGTCTATTCAAGTCTTAGCGCCCAGCGAGGGGATATCACAGAAGGCAGCGAAGCTTATGGGTTTCGGACTTGACACTCCTCAAGAGAAACATCTGTCTGTGGGATCAACAAGGTCCAGATCTAGATCAGGCAGCGTGAGCTCAGGTGTGAGCTATTCTTCTGGAGTTAGTTGGTCATCTGGCCGAGACGCAGAGCGCATTGATGACCGTAGCGATGAGCAGGTATGACGTGCTTAATCCATATACTCTCCGAGCCTCACACGACATTCAGCATGGAATCATCAACGAGGCAGATAAACAAGGAACATATCAACCTCTCGGACTTGACGTGCAAGGACACTTTATACCGTTCCCACCTGCCGAGCTTAATGCACATGCTACCCGAAACATGCAGAGCATTTTGGCGTCTAAGGAGGCTATCCGCGCCCACACTCTAAAGAAACGTCCCGAATTATCGGTACTGGAAGCTAAGGAAGATTTGCTTCCAGAGGAGAAGCAGCGGTTCGATGAGCTTTCATGGGAATGGAATGACCGACAACGCGCTTTCGACGATGCATTCTGGGAGTTTGAATCGTGTGTTTTGTGTTGCGTCTACCACGTTCCTTGTGCTAATTCAGCTGCAGTGCAATTTTCAAACGTCTCAATCTCCCACAACGGTGCTTCGACCTTGACGATGAAGATGTTCGTCACCACAAATCACTCAGTGTAACACCTCGATCTCTACCACATCGTACTGCCAGTGTTTTGAGTAAACGGTATAAGACTAGCGAAGATCCACCATGCCCTACCGCGAGCAATTTTTTTGCCAGCTCCCATTTCCAGGTGAGGGTCATCAGAGTGTATAGCGGATGGAAATAATTTTCGTGTCCCATTTTTTTGCGACTGACCGTTGTAGCTCATCCAACTTTAAATACCGCGCATCCTCCCATCAATTTGTATCACTTGTAATGTCTTTTCATAGAATAGCTTGATGTATCAGTCGAAGGACTACTCTGTACTGTAAGTAGTATCACTATAATCATGAAACATCCACGCAATGTTCTGTTAAGATCGTTGGGGTGATTTAATGTGATAAGTACTTCAACAAGGATCATCGGATGTGTGACTACCAGGATTGACGAGCAGTGGAAAGCATTTTGATTACAGCGGACTCGTTGGCTCGTCTGGTTTTAGAAGACAAATAATAATAATAATACAAGACGGGAAAGCAACGGGATGACCTGCTAATGACTTGATAACCTAAGTCTCTTGAGGAATTTCATGGACCCATTCCATGGTGGCATATATAGCTTTGAACGTCTTGGCAAACAAGGAGGTAGATCTGCTTCAGAACTGTCACGATGATATGAAATATACGAGAATCAACTGCAAAACATACCGTCTCGTTGTTCCATTCGAAAATTGATACCGAGGTTGTCCGCGATTTGATATACCTCATACTCGAAGGCTTTCACCCTCGCTTCGATTTCAGGATATAAGAATGGAGCTGCCATAGCCACGTTGAGGTAGTCTATCTCTAGTGCATACCCTATCACTTTTATGGTCAAGTTCTTGACGGTATGAGGCAGGAGTGTCAACAAGCCTCGGATGTCCAATGCGGATCCTGGATCGCCGTGCATAGTAATGGCCAAAGTGTCCAAGAGGGGTGGTAGTTTAGTTAGAAGAATGGGATGATAAAACTGATTGCTGATATGTAGACGCCGAAGAGATGTCATGTGTTTGAGACCATCGCGCAGCCACAGATCAGGTAATAGGAAGTGCTGTATGGGTCCTGGACTAATGATGGTCATTTCTTCTAGAGTGGAAGCTACAACCTGGGTTGAGATCACGGCGGGTTCGAAGCGGTGTTTAAGAGTATCGTGGGACCCCGGGTCAAAAAGCCCTGTCACACGGAGAGTTTTGAGTGATCCACGAACTAGGGAGACTAGTGGTATGATTTCATCTAATGGGCACCATGGGTAGTTCAGCGACAAGTAGTGGACACTAGGGAGACTAGGCCAGGGATACGATTTGGCGGAAAAGGCCACGCCAGAGAGGCTGAGGCGTTCGAGTTGGGGTAGTGACGGTACTTGGAATAACCACATGGAAATATATTCCGCAGCGATATCCCTCGGGTGGGAGGGAGCGATCACATTGAAGGACGAGATTTCAAGACTCCTCAAATTGGACAGCTGCTTCATACTTGGGAGGTTGGCCCGCAATAAGTCGGTCGTCCACATGAACGCGCTGTTCATGGGGATACGCAGCTCAACGAGGTGAGCGCATTTTCCAACTAAAACCTGCACGAGATTCGGACCTTGAGCATTGAAAGTGTCGAGGGCAAACAAGCGAGGATCCTTCGGAATGGTGAGCGATTTGATGAAGAAGGAGAGCTGTGGGTCGTTTTCGAGAGATCGAACGAGGAGCTCGCATGATCGAAAAGACGCAGGCGCAGCATTTGAATATACGAAGGCCGATACAGGGTGGTACCATCCTTTGCATATGCGAGTCAAATCAATGATGAATGCGTTGAGCGACGCAATGTGTGTTCCCGTGGCGTGTTCCTCGATTATAAACGCTAAAATTGTATTGATGAGCTCTGGGGGTAGCCAAGCAGCAGGGGGCTGCACTTTGGGCATAGTGGAAAACCGCAGAAGATGCCCAATTCTCGCAAGCATAGCCTGTGGACGAAGAAGGACTCCATCAAGTCCAATGTAAGGTTAAGATGTCACACTCACGACAGTAGTGTCTCTAGGCTTCACAGTGTAGTTCCCAAAATCAAGTTCCAGAAGATAGCTGCCAGGAGAGTTGTCTTTTGGTTTCTATGTAGCCTACAACCCGAACTGGTTGCAGTAGTTGATTTTACAGCCTCAAGAAGCTCTTGTTGATGCATCTACCGTTGTCGAATGGTGGACAGTCAAAGTGGCGCGCGCCCCGCGCGCCTCGGCTAAATTTGTGCGCTGCTAGCACACCTTACCTCATCGAGCTACAACCCCGGCGGTAAGCATATGCCGTCAGGTGCGCCAGTGGCAGTAAATTTAACGAGCTTTAGGGCTGTTCTGTCTTTCCTCTAGCATAGCTGTCTACCTCCTTGCGCCCCCTACCTGTGCACAAGTTCATCTCTATAACCAGAAACTGCAAACAACAGGGAAACACCGCCACATTGTACAGGGTCATTGCTTGCTCTGCACCGCCGACACAACAGCTCCCTCTCTTCTTGGGTTGACATCCACCGCTCTCGATATGACTTCTTGGGCATGTTCTATCACTAATACTGGGCTGAGTTCTAGCAATTTATGCACCAGCTAAAGCTCAGCCAAATATCAGCCAAATATACCTCAAAATCTACTCGGCCATATTCTTACGAGTCACCAGCTGCATAGCCTCATTTCTCCTGGCTATACAAGGCTATCCTGGTGTGCGGCGTCCTTATTCGTGGGTGACTCACCTCCTGCGCACCGCTCAAGTCTCCGTCTTTAAAAGGAGGGTAAGTGTAAGGCTCTTATGGCAAGACTTTGAGATTTTTTCTCCTTTTGCACGGATGACTTCCTTCGTCCGTTAGAAGTGCTAGCCAACGCATGTCTCCTACCTTCTCCTTCCCGCACCTATCCACCATTTGACGCATTCGTGAGTGCGGAATTGTATGGAGATACTGCATCTAAGCTTATGCTTCCCCCCGGTAGATTTATACTAACGGTACAAAAGCTTGGCGTGCAACCCCTCCGACTCAAACTTAAACAACTTTGTCCCGAAATCCCTTCTGTGGCGGACGAATCTATTATCCTCCCCTCCTCCGTTTAGGTCGTGGGGCAAGGGATCACAGACACGTAATTCCAGGTATAGTTGACTTTGAACATATTATGTTGGCACCCCGTGTGAAGGCTGAACTTATCCCTCTAGCCCCTCTTCCTGCAGGATCTTTCGGGGTGTAGTTACGCGATTTTCCGTGATCCCTTGTTTCACGATGTAGCCGGCGGATGGAATGATAGTTGTTTTTTGTGTCGGTTTACAAATGTGAAGTAGAGCTCGACAATCCTTGTTTGTAGCACAGGTGGACTACTGGAGCTTGAATCGGGCTGCTTTGCAAGCATTGAGCTCCAACGACGGACAGAAAGATCTGAGTTGTTATCTAGTGTATCTCTCGAGGACACGTAATTTTCTATTATGGAACGAGTTCTATCGTGTTTACGGCTAATTACAATATTACCCAAACTAAGTACATCTTGATTCACCGGGCTTTGTCAGAGATCTAGCTAAGTAGAACCATGCTGCATCAGATGCAAACTCTAATTGCGAACAAGTGTTATTACAAACTCAAGGTGAAGACTAATATTAGGATATGGGAAGCAGCGGGATGAAATAGACACGGGAAAATCAGAGAAAAAACAAAGAATCTGACACTCGTACTGTAGCTTTTCATTTGTGCATGTGCAGTATCTACACACAACCCTGCTTGTAGTCCTATGTCTATGAGGAGGTTTAGGCGTCCCTGTAGAATTTCTCGGTGGTGCTGAACAAGGACGGTGGAACGAAAGGGCTGCTTGGCTCAAGTGGGTAAATAATTCATTAGTAAGCAGTCGTGACTAATATCATGCGGCTCAAACTATTCATCAACTGTCCCCTGGGTTGCCACTAAACAGGGACCATGCTGTTGAAATTTGGCAAGTTGGAGTAGAAGAATCAAGTTGATGTACAATATTTGAACTGGGGAACATACATGTGAATGTGCTACTTATATACTAGGTGGTTTGGAAGCAGGAGCGAATGGGGAGGAGTCTGTGGGGATCGGAAAATAGCTAAGGTACATGTATGCTAATGAATGACCATAGGAAATAGGGAAGAAGGGTTGGAGGAAAATTGTGAATAGAAAAAAAAGATTTTATGAACTAGAAATAAATCCTGAAACTTGTTTCTGAAGAGCTATGCGATTCAGATAGAGGAATCCTCGTGCTACTTCTTTAGACAATGACCCTGAATGTCAGAGATGAATGCGTCAACATGTTAAATCGTATTTCCTGTCACCATAAGCTTTTGGAAGCATAGAATCAACCCTGACATTGAGTTCCTAGAATTAGATGGGGATAATGATGGGGATAGTGTAGATGCTTCTTTTGTGAGAAAAGGGTAATGATAGGACCTGATCTGTCAGTTGGATCATTGTGATGTTATCAGGGTGAATCATGGTGTTAAAGGTGATGAAATATTGAATGGTACATGTGTGACAAAATTGCTGATGGTTTGGATTCTGTCAAGACCCCACCGCCGAACCGAAGCTCCCGGCCCTTCGGGCCCGAGTCCCCGTTTACCTCAGACACGTTTCATATCCGCCCCACTCGTTTGATCTCCTTTGCATAGCTTACGACCCTGACCTCGGTCATCCGGTCTCCGATCCCCGAACCCCTCCGTATATAAGCTATTCGTTCATGTACATGATAGTCAGTTCTGATATCAACGAAGATACCCCAATACACCTTGTTTAATCTCTACACTCCTTCGTCCCCCTTGTTAAGGTCACGCCCGGACTTCAGGTGACCTCGGGCCTCATCCGAAATACGGGACAGGACTCTGAGCTGGCGCAGCACACAAGCTGAAGCCAAGTCCCACTCGACTTGCTCGCCGAGCCTCGGCCCCCCTTGGCAACCTGACCCCGAACCTCGGTCGACTCTATATTGAGTCCCAACCCTCACTTTGCCTCCGCTAAGATCTAGTTCTTAACAGTATATCAGAACTCTCGAAGCTCAGACAGTCCTTATGACCCTGACCACCCAATCCGCTGCTCGAAACCAAATCAGTAGAGCAACACCCTCCGTCCTAGCTCGAAGAGCAAGGAACTCCCTGACCCCAACTCCGTTGTTTCGACATCAAAACATGCCCCTTCGTGATCACTCAGTTCCTGAGGGACACATCGAGGAGGTCCCCGATGACCCCGAACCATATCGCGAACCTCCCGACGATGATCCGAACCCCGACCTGAACCCTGACCCCGACCCCGACCCTGACCCACCGTCGGACAATGATGCCAATGTGGGAGAATCCCTCGCCAAGGCTCTCTCCAAGATCGCGGACCTCATGGGTCCCCAAAAAACCGAATCCTCGAAAGTGAAAATTCGGGAACCTGATATGTTTGACGGCTCGGACCCGAAGAAGCTACGAGGCTTCCTCCTTCAGTGCAAACTGAATTTCTGTGCCCGACCGAAAGCATTCTCGGAAGAGTCTGCCAAGGTCAACTACGCCCTGTCCTTCCTCAAAGGCATGGCTCTTGATTACTTCGAGCCGTACCTTACTGATGACTCCTCGTTCGAACCCGAGTGGTTCAATAACTACGATAGCTTCACCGAGGAACTCATGATCAACTTCGGCCCGTACGACGCAGTTGCGGACGCCGAAGTAGACCTCGAGAACCTCGTGATGAAGGACAGTCACAAAGCCACCAAGTTTTTCGTTGAATTCTATCGCCTCGCTTCGCTCGTCGACTACAACAACCAAGCGTTGCTTCGGAAGGCCTATCTTGCCCTCCCGAAGCGAATCAAAGACGAGATGATTCATTTCGACAAACCCCGCACCCTGGACAAGCTCCGAGATCTGGTCCAACGGATCGACCAGTGCTACTGGGAACGTCGAGGCAAGCTTGCTCGCAAAACGACCCAGTCGTCGTCAAGGTCCGAACCTAGGACCGAGAAATCGGCCGCCCCGGCCCCGAACACGGCCCCGAAGGTACAGCAAGGTACCTCGACCAAAGGCAAAGAGGCTGCGAAGCCTTCCACGCCTCAGTCGAAGGGACCCGACCTCTCGGGTAAGCTCGGGCCTGACGGCAAGCTAACCCCCCAAGAACGCCAACGCCGCTTTGACCTTAACTTGTGTCTGGTCTGCGGCAGTACGGACCACAAAGCTAGTGTGTGTCCGAGAGCCGTAGCCAAGGCCCGAGTGGCACAAGCGACCAACCAGCCCTCAGAGGCCAAGGCCGAACCTATGGCTACGGCCCCCGAGGCAAAAAACTAATCCGCAACCCTACGGCCTCTGCACGTCCCGAG
>QMFG01006871.1:0-34426 GCA_003314545.1 Ramaria sp. MG151 | reverse complement strand
CAGTTGATGCGACAACACAGTATTATCCCAATTACTAGGTCAAATTGGCGAGTCTGGAGGCTTTCAGTCAGATAGACCCCAGAACTTACCTCAGCAGTCTATGGCTCGAGGGTTGCCGTTGCAGCAGAGTGGAGCCTGTCTGAGTCACCAAATGAATAGGCATTGGTCCAAGTGCGTGGACAAATAAAAAGTATGAACTTTCTAGGCCAAAATGCTACCGATATTGTTGATGGTGCCTGTGATGCCATGCCAGGGCGCGGCAAAGCCAGCTAGCAAATGCCGAGTAGTACAAGGCATGGTGAGGGGTAGTACGCAAGCTGGAAAAAAGGGTGTCCTTCAAATGCGATGTTATTTTAACAGAGTTCGCCAGCAGTGTGATAGACAGCGGACAGGGGTGAAGCCAGCCCGCAGTAGTCTTATGATTTCGTTTACATAACACAGCATTTTTTATAAAAAGTTTGGCCAGTCCCATTGTAATCAGGAGTCGTGTGATAAAGCGATTGGTAGCGCGATTCGGCTTAGGTGATAGAAAGGTATGTAGATACCACCAGTGCACATGCACATGCATCGGATTACGACGCTCACAAAAGATGTCGAAAATCACGCACGATGTAGGTTTCTCTTGTTTGATTTTAATTCTTACACACGGTGGAACTGTTGTTCATATGACTCGCACACAAACTTATACCTCTCCTTTGGCTGCCGTGGTAGAGATGTCCACCGTGAGCGGGTCCTAGAAAATCGTCAGGTCTCGATAATCAGAGGTATGAATTATTTTACCTTCCCGGCCTTTATCTCCGAGGCGGAGGGCATTAGACCCAAGCGTAAGAGTTCAGAGCACTTTGCCACAATTGGATCAGCTTGCATACTGCGGACGTACAAGGAACAGTCAGCTATAGTGTATGATGGTTGCCGATAGGCACACCTGGCAACTGCGAGGACTTTTTCGCCTTTGATATAGTACGCGACAAACTGTTCCACACTCTCATTAGATCCAGGATTCAGAGAAGCATAAACAACAATATCTACCTTAAGGTCATCTGGAGTACCTTTAATGATGACATCATCGTAACCTATACCATTCCCAGCATAACGTAGTTGTTGTCCCTCTAGAATAATAAAATACCCATTACAAAGCAATCCACATCACAAGAGGACCTCACTCACGGGCACTCCAGAAGATCGGTATTTTGTCGAATGGCTCACCCTTGCCCATAATGCTTCTGCCCACAGCCCTCCCGTGATTTGAAGCAACATTCCAGTGCTCAATACGCCTCCAATCACCGGACGCACCATCCGGATATACCGCAATATCACCAACTGCGTATATACCATCGAATCCTGGAACGCGGAGAAACGCGTCTACTTTGACACCACCATCCCGCTCAAGAGGAATTCCACTGCCCCTCAGGAACTGCGTCGCTGGCACGACACCAACTCCAGTCACGACCGTGTCAGCTGGCAGGATTAACCCGCTTCCAATTTCAACCCCTGATGCTTGTGAGGGGTTTGAGGCAGATGTATGTATCTGAGACACTTTGGCGCTTGGATGGAACTTGATACCCTGGCTTTCGTGGTACTTTAGAAAAGGGATCAGCAGGTTTCCACGATGAAAGAACCTTCCTCCCCAAAAGAACTCACTTTCTTGAGTCCTTTGCCCACTTCGACGCCAAGTACGCGCTCAAAAGGATAGTCTTCCATCGCAATGACATCAATAGAAGCGAGATTTCGTTTGGAAACAGCGACGACAAGTTCCATACTGATAAAAGAGCTGCCAATCACGACGAGGCGCTGACCTTCTTTAAGAGCTAATTATCGTGGATCAGTGATGAACCCATGACCATTGCATGGCATGGCCTACCTGCATCAATTTTCTGTGCGTCCTGTACGTGGCGGAGTGTGTAAACGTTCTCTAGGTTACCACCCGGTATAGGCAAACGGCGAGGCGTTCCACCTGTCGCAAGTATGACATGCTCATACACAATTTTCTCTCCACTATCAGTTACAACATGCTTTGCTTTGGGATCAATTTCTGTGACAGTCTAAGAAACACTATTGAATCAAGGACGATGGGAGCGGGAGTACTTGTAAACCCGCACGCACCACGCCAGAACGAAGAGTGACACCGAACTTGTTCTTGAGATCAGAAGTTGAGCGCCATTCGAGTTTGCTGGCATCAGTTATAAGAGCTTTACTGAGTTTCGTCCTTTTACAAGTAAGTCAGTTATAATTATCCCAAAGAAGATAACAGTAGCGACGTGCCGGTCAATCGGAGCATATGTTTCAGTACTAAGCATTATTATTGATTTCTCATATCCGTTCTAACCTCCTTGTGAGGACGTGGCAGCGAGATATCGCAAAACTTTCGCGTACCTCACGCAGACTCTGGATGGCGTTCAGCGCACCAGCACCTCCTCCTACAATTACTACTCCGGGTCCCTGTGCCGAATAACCTTGTGCCCGTAATGTGGGGGCACGCGATTTATTCGTCTTTAGTGTGTCAGACTGCTTTGCAGTGACATGAATCATGCCGCCTGAGATTTCAGCTTTGAAAGAGTGAAGGGCATCCGGAGCAGGTGCATCCTCTGTAATATGTTTAGCATGTCATCACAACGGAAATAGACAAAGATACTTACCGATGTCTCCGGTACAAACATTGAAGCATGCTGCCAAATATAAGTTTGACTTTTAAAGTAAGATAAAGGCGTCGAATACTAACCTCCGTGCCATGGGCTGAAGAGCAAGTGAACACATGCATTGGATCACATGCGATAACCACTCACCAGACGACTCTCCCATCGGCAGCGAGTGTGCCTTTTACAAGAGGTGCACCATAGTGGGTACAAAAAGCACTCGTTGCGTGAACCTTGTCTCCAAGCCGGGAGAGCAACACTTTCCCGCCTTCACCAAAGTCTACCTCCTTCCTAGAAACTAATTAGACGGACATGTACAAGAACATTTTGCTGCCTCGAAATAAAACCCACATCTGACCATCGTGAAGATCCTGCTCATTAAGAACGGCGATTCGTTGGGTGGACATTTTAGCCGGAAATTTAGTTCGACAAACTGCAAGAAATCGCCGTCGAGCAAGAAGCATACACACGCAGCTTATATGGCGTCATTGAAGCCACTGCCGAAGCTGCCGAAGGTCCTGTGTGACGCGACGGTGTGACCTTAGAAATCTTCTGACTTATGCTCAACGCATTATTCGTAGAACATGATTTTTGAAAGATGAAATCGCTGCGCACCTGAAGAAGAATGGTTTATGTAAGGCACCTCTTTCGTCTGTGAGATCAATATCAATGTTTGCTCCAGCTGTCTGGGCTCGTCAAAAAAGCCATACATACCTATGCTAAAAACTGATAAATGTTCGGCGCTGACATCCTTACCGAGCCTGAAGGAAACAAACTTTGCTGCGGTCTCATGAGTGGCCGCGTCGACGATAAGTATTTAATCCATGCTTTTTGCAGAGATGGAGACATAGAAGAGTGTTTAAAAAAAATTGGCAATAAACTCCATACTTTTTTTGACACCTTGAGTCAAGAATTATAAAGAAAATTTAGTGTTTTGTCAAAATCTTGCACAAAGTGGTGAGAAAATTCGGAACATTTGTTTTTGGTAATTTTTATAAAGACACTTGACCCTCTTCTTATAAGTTTTTGACTCAATAAAGTCTCAAAAAATAAGGATCTAACAATGATAGAACATTTTTCTATGCTACAGGCTAGACACGTCAATATCTAAACATCATGATGATTTTGGAGGCACTGGACACAAAGTACGCACATCTCTCCACCCTAGGGCCTCATATCTACGTCGAAAGGATCTTTCCTTGTGTTTCTCATATAACGCCAGTATTTTATGATCAAACACCACAGCATGTATCACTAGAATGCTTGAAGCAGATTTGATTTTCAATAAATCGATTATGACTCTCTTGGCGGGCCCTCAGGGTTTGAATTGTAGTTATGTAAAAAATATGAAGAGTTCAGCACAGCGGAACCAAAGTCCGGGCATTGGGCGTCTAGGACAGACCTCCACCTCGCCGCTCCAATGGACCCAGCGAAAATCGAGGAGCTTAAAGGTAATTAAGCTATAACTCGTACCCAACATCACCTATTATTCAATAATCAATACCTAGCGAAACGTGCAGAACGAGATCACATCATTCGCGAACAATGGGTAAAAGCCATGGAGCTCCGCATCGTCCAAGAGCAGCTCTCAAAGTGCCAGAAATCTGAAGGTGTAAACCATTACGAGAGCTGCAAAGAATGGTCTGAGCGGTATCTAAATTTGTTGGAAGATAGTAAGGTGTGCAATCTTTTGGTCCGACCTATGAACCCAATTGACATCATGTCGCAAATTGCAGATTAAGGGGTACAAGAAAATAGATGTCTAAACTTCCTTTGTTGAAAGTAGAGTCACACGGAAGAAGATCAGATGAACACAAAGCTACAAACAAACCAGAGCTGAGAGCAAGTAGAGAAAAAGCGAGACCGCAATAAACTGTTATAGAAGCTACCGTTCAAATTCTGACGGGTTTGGATCTTCCTCACCCTCTGCATCCTCCTCACCCAGCGCATCTTCGTCGTACATTCCAGGAGTAACGCTGTCAAGACCTTTGCCGAATATTCCTTCTGCAGGTCTGATCAAAGGCGTTGGAAAGCCTTCAGCTACACCCTTTTTCACTTCTTCGTCCCCCTTCACTTCTTCCCCTCCCTCGCCTTTCCGGCTCACGGTTTGCTTTGACTCTGCATCAGCATTGTCCTCATGTACCGAACCAGCTTTCGCTCGGCGCATGCTTCGTGTGCGAGCTTGTGCTTCCTCAGCCCCATGAATTCCCTTCGCGGCAGAATAAGCTGGTGATAAAAGGTTAGTTGAGCCATTGGTCTGCGTTGAACGGGAAGTTAAGGGTTGGACGTCCATGTGTTCAGGCCGTGTCAACACCCTCTTTGCGGCTTTACCGTTGGTACCGTTCTTGGTTTGAGGCTTCGAGCGTCCGTTGACTCCCCGTGTGGGACGTTGAGGGGGTGGTGAAAGTGATGGCGAGGTACTACTGTGTGTAAGCTCGCTAAGGGAGCAATCGGCATCTGGCTCGGGTGAGGGGGATGACTCTACTCTTCGACGCTTGCGGGGCGAAGAACGGGGTGTTGATGTCTTCTCAGGTTCAATTCTGTGAGCCATTGATCTTGTCCGTCGTGTGCCCTCTTCACGTGCCAACAACGCCGCCAACACACTATCTTGCGAAGTCTCAGGCTCAGCTATCACTTCTTCCTCCGTGCTCCGCGCCCGTTTGTTATTAGCCGAAGTTCTAGATCGTAGACTTCTCAGCCGTGTAGGTTCAGTTGGTGATAGCGTTGAACTAGGTTCTTCCACAGATACTTCACGAAGTGATTTGCTCCTGGTACTACGTAAGTGGCGAGGGGACTCAGATGTGCGCGCGAGCTCAGTGGCAAAGGCACGGTCTTCTGCTACCTGGCTTGCGTCGCGAGATGCAGACCAATTGACAGGTGGCTTCGAATCCTCCACGTCGACCATGAGTTGAGGGAGTTTTACTTCTGTGACACGCACAGATTCCACAGGTGAAGACTCTCCAGGAAGTTTAGGTGTTGAAACAGCAACATCATGAGGGACGGTCTGTGTCACCTTTGTGGAGCTAGCACTCCACCGATCTGCCTCCGTCACTGCAGCACCAGCACTCTCTCGCACACCGTTCATTTCCTCCCCAATTCCATCCACAGTATCGCTCCTGCGTGCCCTCGCAAGTATAAACGGTGACCATTTAAGACAGCGGGGCTGAATTATGATATGCTCTTTGGCTCGCCACGCAGTGACATATGCGTCCAACTCCTCGCGGTTCCAGTGCAAACTGTACTCTGTAGGGATGATAAGTTGAGTCTTGCTCTCATCCTTTGTGTTCGTCCGCGTAAGGCCACGACGGGTAATACCCGGCCCATTCTTCCGACCACGAAGATATTTGATGGGTGTGCCAGGTGGAGGGCGAAGTGGTGGTGGCGTGCGTTCCTTGGCTGTGATAAAGTTAAGGTCACGTAAAGTGTTGTATATGTCCTCGAGAGTCATGGACGTAGCACGACTGATATCTGTAGGGTTTATGTGAGATAAGACATTAATTGAGCATAAGAAGGCATATGCCCTTACCTTCGAGTCTCACGGACTCAGATGCGGTGTGGAGGAACAACTTGATGGTATGGGTCCAATATTGCTTGTATGCCAACGCGCCTAAGGCAGAGAGCGGTCGTTCAGGCGTGCCCACCCTTTCCTCCTTTTTCGAAAGGAGATAACCTGTGAATAGAGAATGTATGAACAGACAGCTGTTTGTAGGCCGCATTGGTCACGCACTGAAATCGATAAGAATATTTCCCCAGCCCTTGCGCTGCCGTACTGGGAGGGTCATTATACAGCTGACATTGTAATTCTTGGGACTCCGTTTCTCTTTGCTGAAATAACCAACGAACCGCGCACCGAGCCGGTCAACCTCGGTCATCACATAGAATAAGAAGGGCTCGACGTCATAAAAGAGACTCTTATGGTCCAAAAACATCTTTGAAAGCAAGCATAGGTTCTGACAGTATATCTAGCCAATACACCAGTCAGCATACGATAACTCTGCAAGGAGTAAGCATGCCTTGTTCTTCCGCCCATCAACTTCGAACACAGATATTGCGCCGTCTCGGTAGATCTCGTCCCCAGGCGGATGTCGCGCCTTGCACTTCATCTGATAACGTAACAACTTGTGAGGCTACCAACGGTTCAAGTCACGGCAGAAGCTCCACTTACTCGATGACGTGTGGACTGAAACCGACTCTTCATGTATTTCAAGCAAAACTCACAAATCCACAACTTCCCATCTGACACAGATGCATACTCTTCGGGGAACGGTGCATCGTACCAAGTGTTGACATCGTATTCCCCGAACCGGATGGTACGGATACGTGGTGGGAGAGTAGCACCATTAGTCTGAGGGGGCGTACTAGGGGTACCGGGAGGTGTATCAGTAGAGGGATGTAAGTGGACAGCGTGCGCGAAAGAATGGCGAGTGCGGAGAGAGAGAATGAGCCCCGAGGGTATCGAGAGATTGGCTAATGGGCCTGGGGCAGAGGGCGTTCCGGGTCCAGGTGTGAGGAGGGCAGGTGGCAGAAGTGGCGGCGCGACTGGAGGTCCTAATTTCATCTGATAAAAACCAAGCACTTGTCAACAGTCATAAATTTTCATGTGGTGACAACCTACCTCTGCTCGTGTTCGGCTGCGGTTGAATAGAGACTTATCGCTATCGAGAACGCGTGTATTATTGGTGTTATATTCCTCAGGTTTGAGCACTCCTTCGAACATGTGACTTGGAGATGCATCATTCTCGGTGTCGTCTTCATCCTCATCAGGCACCACCCTGGGTTTTCGTACCACCAACCGCACCTTTCTCGTTGTGAATGCAGGGGGGTCAACAGAACGCGATCTTGACCTCATGTTGAGACGCAGCTTGGGGGGCAACTTCAAGGTTGGAGAAGAAACTTCTAAGGTCTGCAAAGTGCGGGCCTTTCCCTTGCCTTTGACGTCCGCGGATAATTTTCCTTTCCCTCTCGTCTTGTTACGCCCCTTGTTGGAGGCGCGCACTTCTGGCGCAGCCTTGTGACGCATCCGGGATGGCTCATCACCATCGATGTCTGATTCATCATGATCTTTACGTTTGACTTTCGCTATGGCACGCTCGCCGGATTTCTGGTCGGTAGGGTATGGTGAACGAGAGGACGAAGCTACGGTGGGAGCAGGGGACGCAGATGTTGGAAAAAGGGGGAGACCAACTTCTTCTTGGGGTGGGGGAGGGCCGCAAGGACAGAGAGGACATATCCAACTTCCATCTGGTGTCGAATCAAGAGGTGGGTCAAGGCAGTCCATGTGCCAACCTACAGGTGGAAATGAGCGAAATCCAAATCAAGAAGGAACTGCCATACCACGGTCACATGAATCGCAAAAAAGCATTCGGTTCTGTGGCACATGAGCCTTCGAAATAGATAGTAGCAGCGGGGAAACGCACTCCATTGCCCTTCTTTTCGCAGACTTCACAAATTTTGCACTCAATGCAGTGCCACGGATAGGACCGCAATACATCAGCAATACCTTGGATATCCAAGCAGGATGGATGGCCTGTACACAGTAAAGTCATATACACCAAAGCCAACACCTAGAGGCAACTCACCGCTTCTGCCGCATGCAACACAGCTGACCATTTGCTCTGGCTGATCGTTCTTATTACGGCCGTCATCTCCCTGGCAAAAGCTGCATTCCTCATCCCTGCGTGCTGCTGGACGAGCCTTCCGTTTGCGTTTAAGAGGTCGAGGTGGAGAAGGCAGCCGAGGCTGAAAGAAAGCGCTACTCAGCTGCGGCGCAAAGGGGTCACCTTGTGGACCTTGCTCGAATCGAAATTGGGCAGCTAAACCGGGAGATGGGGGGCGGGGAGTGTGTCGAAGAGGTGCGGACTAAAATAGGAGAGAGTAATTAGTTATGTGACAATCTGCGAACAAGACGCGCGCGGAGAGACGCGACGCGTTTGTGGACAATACAGCTCTGCCAAATGCAGCTATAAAACTCTAAGAGCGAGCCGTCGTGCTGAAACGCAGCCGTATCGTTGGAGTATACCTACCTGTGGAAGGTCACGGGCTGGTTCGAGGATAGCAGGGTCAATGGGAAGGGACGGATCAATTGGTGGATCTGGGGACATGGCGGAGGGATGCGGTGATGTATGATAGCCAGGCTGTGGCAGTGCCATTGGGTCCATCATTCTCCAACAGCTCTCCTCGCCGTGGTAGCTAACGTTGAGCTGCTCAGAGATGACCACTAGCGCCTCAGGCGGAGTTGCATAAGCGCCCGGACATCAAATTTCCACAAAAGATCAAGCTTCAGGCTTCAATGCGTTGAAACCAGTTCGCTGAATAACCGGAATAGCGTGTGGCGTTAGCTTGATCTCAGAACGACTTATGTCATGGTCAGCCATCTTCTAACAGAGATGTTGCTTGCTCTACTTGCTTTACTTGCAGCTTTGAGTGCATGGCGTCTCACACGAAGTCGACGAGAAACCGTCAGCACGGAAAGGAAAGAACGGCGTCCAGGAGGTGGTCCCAGCAACTTTGACGCCTACATTGTTATGCTAGGAGTGATCTAACGCGAGTTTTATCTAGAATGGCTTCCGGTTCCTTTTCGATACCCAGAGTTTGACGCATGGCTTGATTTTGACATCCACACCACCAAACCCACCCCATATCGTCCTTTCCGGTGAGGATCCACATAAACTCCTTGTGTAGGAATGAATTTTCTGGCTGATTGCGCTATTGAGGTGGGGGGCTTACCCAATTAACATGGGCATACGGTCCATGTCGTGGGACTCTTGGATCGAACTAGATCATCAATACATAAAGCTCTTGCAGATACGGAAGGCCAGAATTGCCAGCCGGTTGGTTTTTACCAAATAGCTCTGACGTAAATGTGCTAACGCGTCTTTCCAGTGGTGATAAAGTTGTCCGTACCCTTCCAGGCGCAGACCGTGCCGCCTTGGAAGTGTGTACCGAGCTAGCCTCTTATTGTGCGCCTCACTCCTCCCGAAATTTCTAACAAAGTCAGATCACACCTACGCTAGTGGCCAAACGCTACCCTCACGTGTTTCGTGTCCACCGCGTTAGTGATGGCGGTGGTCTCGGGGAAGGAGACAGCATAGTGGGCAGAGAAGGCAGTAGAATTAAATGCATAGAAATTTTACCAACCGGAGACAAATGGGATTTAGATGTCGACGATCCAATGACAGTGGCTGGGCTCCTCGCTGATGATATTGCGATCATGGTTGAAGGTGCTGACGGGCGGTACTACATGCGCGCTGGGAGCATTTGCGTTCCAGGTGCCTCTGTCTTGCTCTGTTTTGCCGTAACACTCGTAACAGTGCACCAGGCTCTTGGCGATTGGTGGACAAAATCGGGCTTCCTCTGGCCGACATCCATCTGAAGGGTAATGTCTACAAATACAAGGAAGTTCTGCAATTTTCCATGGACAGGTAAGCACGTTCAAGACATTTAACTGGTACAATGTTGATTCTAATCCTTCGCAGGTATTTCAGAAAGATGACAGTCGAGAAACCCGTCGTAAGAAATAACGTAAGTTTCCTGTGATCATTGGTACGTCAAAGTAATTTTTCCGCGAAGTATAGCTTTCAGGTAAGCGATGGCTGTATGAGTGAACAGTGAGGTAAAGTAGCACTTATATGTAGATTGGCCCGGAACTCGCTTGGTTAAGCAATCATCACGGCGACGAGGACCAGTTCGACCAAACGACAAAAGTACCCCATACAGATACCGATCTGAAATCCAACTGGGATCCTACAAAGCCGATAAGCGAGTAAGCTCGTTCTCTCCGGCGCAACCTACTTCTTAGCCCGTTGACACATCCCCCTGCATTCAGCGTGTCCCAACTCTATTTCCGAAGCGAACGGCAAGCACTTCGGCGGATGCCTAAAACGGGCTGCATATGCTTCACCATCCGAACTTATATTCATCCCGTGACAGAGCTTGTTCACGAGCCTGGCGTGCCTGGCCGGCTTGCGGCTGCCATCAGAGTAAGTTCGGATGTAGAATGAAAGGCAACATCAAGATTCTGACTCCTAATGCCCTAGGGGTGGGATGAAGCTGTGGCGCACCGCAAAGAAAAGGACTTGTACGAAGACATGCTACTTCCATGGCTAGATGGTTTGCACCAGAAGCAAATCGACGCACACATTATCAACGCGGAGGATAAGTCAAGCCGCTACCCATTCTGACAACATATTAAGGCTATAGGAGTCCGAGTCCTACATGGTATATAGTATAGATAGGTGGCAAGAAATGATAGCACGGGGGAGGGGTGTGAGGGTATATGAATGCAACAGGGCTACTCAAGGATCTTATGCGAAAAGAGGTGAAGTTGAAACCCCCGGCGACCTACTTCTTCCATGCGAAGGGATGAGTTGGGTTGCCTATACTTGGCTACCATTGTTCGACCTGGAAAGGGGAGAAAGCATCAGTCTTATGTATGTATAGAAAGGAGGGAAACTTGTTTACGACATTGGATGTCCATTTTCGGACCTAAAAAGCGGGAGAATCGTTAGTCCTGCATGCATAAGGGCAGTGTGATTGATTGATAAGCCACGCACTGATGTACCGCGGTTTGTAGTTTATCGAATTCAACCCTAAATCGCTTCACATGATCGTCCCATTTTCGGTCACGACTGTAGCCCTCGTCGAGCGTGAAAGCCTCGAGCTCGCGTATAAACTTTTCGAGGTTTTGGGAGTGTGTGATCGAACGCTCAGGTTCTCGCGTACCCCGCACGCGGACGAGGAAGGATGAAATAACCGTATTCATAGCGCCCTAGTAAAAGAAGAAATAAGGTGAGTGAAGAAAATCGACATCTGAAGTAAGCAGAACTGACGAGAGCAGAAACACCAATCTGAGCCTGAGAAAACAAGCTTCATCAGGCAGTAGTGCTAGCAAGGAGGGAGTATCATACCTGTCGATTGCTCGATGCCGCTGATAATCCAGTAATTAAAGCTGGCGACACGGCATTATTTAAAGGTAGTCAGAGAGCGACGTGACCACTCACCATTGGAGATGATCTGTGCAAACATGGCGATGTTTATTGCCAAACCGGCCCATTTTGCTGGGGAATAGAGACATGGTCAATAGGTCTCATGGGTCGACAAATGGACAATGTGTACCTCGGTTCTCATATTTGAGCTGCTCTTGCTTTGCGACGATCAAGGTACTGTCCAGTCTTTCCGCCACAGTTCGCTGCATGAAAGCTCATGAGAAAACTATGGGGCACGAAGGCAGGTTCACTAACAGATTTTTCAACTGGCCCGCCGTTTTGGACGGGCACAATCCAGTTCAGGGCCTGCTGCTCTTCCTCAACGGAAGCTGTCTTGAAGTTACCCGTGGTTGGACGCGGCCCCGACTCTCCTCCCGCTTTTTCATCGACGGGTGCACCAGTATCAGCAATGTCAGCCTCTTCATCATCTCTGAGGGTTACCCCTCTTAGGCTTTGGCGGGGCTGTTGAAAAGAGGGGGACGTGGGGGGATCACCCGATCTGCTGCTAAAGTGGCGACTATCAGGATTTTCCTGTGGCAGGAGGGGGCCATCGGTGCCTTGGGACGAATGCTCCATGTTGCTCTCGTCGCTTTCGCTGGGGGTAGCAATTGTGAAAGCAGACGGAAAGGATGGGAATCCCGTTTAGCATGCCCATCCACCCCGATGTTATACTATTGATCTTTTTCACGAGGTGACAGCCCATTGAATTGCAGAACCGATTTGATAAGGTCCTCCTATACAGATGTTACGTGGCGGGTTCCTGTTAATTCAGTACATCTTCTATGAAGACGTCCCCCTCTGATGACCGGCACCAAAATTCTCTCCTCAACCGCACGACTGAGTGCGGCGGAGCGACTATTTTCCCTCAGCAGAAGAATCTATGAGCGGACATGCCATCGGTAATCGGAGGAGCCGGTAGGAAAACACTCAAGCGAAGAACCCGGAAACCTTCTTTGCCATATGAAGTTAGCGATCAACAAGTTCTATGCTGTATAGCCTATTTCGGAGCGCACCGTCAGATTATAGAGTACGCCACGGAGGCTTTCAAATGTTCATCTCCCAGAAGCATCACACTCATGCCTGTGATTTACGGCTCCACCGAACACACGCATCGCACCGGGTACTAGGGCACCAGCCCCAGTGCTGCATATCCTCCGATGATCTACCCGCAAATAGCCGACTCTGGAGACTTCAAAGGCCAACAGTGAGCACGCGAGAGATTGCCGACTGTGCGAAAATGAATTTCTAAGCTAAACAATTGGTTGACGGTCATCTGGCCCAATGACTGCTGACATAATTGAGTCATTACCGATCAACAATGCCCGTGGGAAATAAAAGTTGACTAATTCTCGTACCACCACCCCTAGGCTTCTTTGCGTCCTTCTCAACATGCCGGGAATGGTTCGTCCCGAACTGCTCCCTCAACAGCCGGCCACAATCATCGCTGAGCAAGGGCCAGGTCCTACCCAAGCACCACAGCCTCGGATTCAGAATTAGCGTCTCGGATAAGATGATATCCTTCTCTCACGCTCTTCCCCATTAACACCAATACCCTGACACTCTGGCACAATCCCTGTGGCGTCTGAATACCAAACAGATTTGACCATTTAGGGTTGAAGCTTTGGATTGGGTTTTGTCTGTCTGCATTACCAGCATCGTCGTTTTCTAACAACAGTGGCAAAATACAATCCCATAGGATGAGGAAAAACGCTGTTGTCTACTTACGCTGGCAATTGAAAGCACATGGTCAACAAACTTGCAACCGTGAAGACTGTGGCGTGTGACCTTTTTATTTTATTTTTCATACCTTCGCTGGTCTAGGCCATTGGAATTTGGCAGTTCGAGTGGACCTTGACATAGCCTTTCCGTTGGTCGGAATCACTCTTCTAATGAATACCTGCAGAGTTCCATGTCTTGCTGTGACCACTAGAAGGGGGATGAATATTTTCGACAACGAAAACTATGCGATATAGATGGACCCATATTCCACTTGTCTATGCTACACCTGACGAACCTCTAGCTTCTAAACGTATTTACAAAAGTCCATGCCTTAGAAAACAAACGAATGTAGTTTGGTCACCTAGACCAGTTTCGCGAGGGAAATGGAGTTGTTATTGACGTTGGTCGAGAAGTAGGCGTTCTTCAAAAACACGTCTCCGACGAGCCAATTCTGAACCCCGCCGATGCTTCCACTACCAATGCCAGAGATACAATCACCAACTAGATTCTTGGGGTCCACGGGGAATACTGCAAGGTCACGAGGATCAATGGCGACTAAACACAAACAAAAGTCAGCATGAGAAGTCAACCATCATAAACAATCTAATAATGGTAGTCTCACAGGATCTGCCGCCAAATGTGAGGGCCACAGATGCGTTGGTTGTGCACGGTACAGTGAATCCATTGTGGCCGTCGGGCTTGGCGCCCGGTATGAGCTGGTGAAGTGCAGCAGCATCCTGTAATTACGGAGATTAGCGACGATGCAGAGCCCAACATAACGCGTAACTGACCGAAGGAGGTGCAATAATGAGGGTGGTACCAGTGTCGAGGATAGCTGTGCGCTTTTGAAGTCCGGTGTCCTGACCGCTCACTGTAATTGGGCCCATGGAACCTTCCCAAAAGCCAAGTGGGTTAGTGTTTGGAAAGGTCACGAGGGTGGCTGGGTCAAATTTGGTAGTATCAAGAGTGCCAAGAGTGATCTGGCCATCATTTTTCTGGTCTGCCAAGCGGGATATCTTGTAAGAGGCGATAGCAGCAGGAATAAGACCTTGGGCATATAGGGCCTCCACAGGAGTGGGGTTTCCCTGATTGGAAAGTCCCGACTGCGCCAAACCCATCAACCCATCGAATTTGGTGTTGTCGCTGAGAGTAAACGTCAATGATTTTGAAAAAAAAAAAAAAAAAAAGTCATTCACGATGAGAATTCAATAGACTCGGTATCTGCAGTTCCAAAGGAGTGCCCCTTGAGCGTCAAGCCCGCCAATGTGACAGTATCATTGACAATGGTACCAGCGACCTGGCCTGTACCGTAGGTTACGTTGAAAGGTACCTTTGTATCAACAAAAGACGAGCTCGAGTTGGTGCCAAGGAATTGATGTGATCCACACCCTGAGACAAGGATGAATAATTCTGTCATCCAACAATCGACTGGGAAACTGACCTCCTCCAGCTAATGACTGGCAATGCTCAGATCCAACCCAGAGATCGGCTGACCCAGAATCCATTAAAATTTGGAAGGTTCTTGGTGGCGTCCCAAATTGGACTTCCGCAACATCTATATTATATTAGGTAAATCAAATGAAATAGATCAAATGTGTACTGTTGACAAACATCCACTGTCCGCTGCTTCGATGTTCAACCCAATAGAATTGCTCGTAGCGGGCGGATTGGCCGCTGTAAGTCCGCCTGAAATATCCGCCTGGATGTCGAGAGGTGAAATTCCCTGAGCAGCAGTGCCCGACTGTAATGCCTCCAAGGCCAAGGGTGCAGCTAGACTGGGTATTGATACTGAATTGTACCGTTTGCTGGGAGTTCCCGACATGCGGCCTGGCCTGATGGCACCACCTCCCACCAAATACATGCGCTTGTGTAGTCTATCACGCAACTCCTCGTCACTGGGCATGGCGCGGCCTGTCATGCGAGCAAGCCTACGATCGGCACGATTGATATGCTGTTGCAAATACTATAGAATTAAGGTAAAGATAAACCTCTGCATCTAGTCCACGATGTATGACAGCATACCAG
Organism: Ramaria sp. MG151; assembly: GCA_003314545.1. Lineage (NCBI taxonomy): Eukaryota > Fungi > Basidiomycota > Agaricomycetes > Gomphales > Gomphaceae > Ramaria > Ramaria sp. MG151. Next base: position 19,065 of record QMFG01006871.1, on the reverse strand, counting down.
TTGTGGGTGGATATCCCGAGGGGCATGACCATGCAAAGATCGAATTGGGATTGTGACCTGACGCGATGTTGGAGCAGCAGCAGCCTCGGTGAGAAACACGGCGACGACCGACACGAGAAGAACATAAAACTTGGCCGTGAGATGCATGGTTACTACAGAACAAAAGAACAGAAAAGGTTGTGTGTATAAGTTGAAGACACCTGCGTCAAGCCGGCGTGTATGTGCAGAAGGAAGCGTAAAAAAAATGAAGGCCCTGCCTTGCGATGAGAGGAAGGGTGTGGTGTGCGGACCACGGTCAACATCTTGGAAGACTTGCTTTTATACGAGATTTTGGGATGGATGCGTGCCACCAAAGCGCCACTGGCGGACAATAATTAGTCAGCAAGCTGCTTTCTTATTGTCCTAGCACGATGGCGGCGGCGGCGGCGGCGGCTTCGGCTTCTATCCGTGGCTTCGTTGCCACAGAGCGATCTCGCTGCTCGGTTTCTTGCGAGGCGGTAATTCTCACTGCTCAGCATTGGTCGGTAGGCTTGGGGCGTAGTGGCCGACTCTTTAGGTCTAGCTGAGTCCCAAAACCGCGTCTATTGTGCTCCGAGTGATGAATGGAATTCTTCCCTATCACGAGTTGTTTTGGCCACCCACTAATGGCAGTGTGCCTCGCAGTGAACTTTCAAGCTTAGGAGTCACAATTACCGAGCTGTCAAGTGTTGTTCTCAAAGCAGACAATACTGTACGGTGTCTAAGCTGAGCCCCTCGGCAGGCTCAGTTTCTAATTTAAAGATCCGCAGCCATACATCTTTACGCGGGGTTTGAAAAAAGACGGGCGAACGGAAGTCCGGCGACCTCCGACCGCGGGGTGAGGTGCGACCGCGTTTACGGGATTTACCTGCCAGGCGCGTAAATAAAGGACGGGTAAAGCTACTTACTCTCTTATTCTCTCTCTACACACCTCACTTCTAAAATCAAAGTTTCCATCTGTGGTTTTTTTTTTGACTTCAGGTAACATCAGTCAGAAGACATACTCAAGCAGGCCTAGCAATTCCTTGTAGTAAATGCAGTCGCACAATTCGACATGACACCCAAGTGAGTAGAGATCTCGGCAAGTTATAGGATCAGTAACACACCAATGGTCACCCATCCTTGCGGCTAGTCTTTGATAGCATCATTGATCGCCCTTGTATAGGGCTCGACCTCGTTATAATTGCCACACATGACATAACCCTTTTGCATGGGAACTCAAACTCGCTTTCTCCCCCCTAAATCACTGGTGACAGCTTCTGCTAGTGTCCTTGGACTGAGGATGTGTCTGGGACGACTCACTCGAGGTTACGTTGGATCAAACTGACTACAGGGTTACCTTGGAGAAGCGATGAATGACCTAGGGTTGATCATCATGAAGAACGACAAAGCACTTCCAAGTCTCAGGTTTGGAGCAACTACACGCTGCCCCAAACAGTAGTGAAAAGCACGAGATTATGATACGCAATAGGCTCCCCTTGGTTGGCAAGGCTGCGCTGGGTTCGCGGTTGCGCGTCCACATGGTCTTCCCTTCACTTCGCTTTTGAAACCAGAACTAGCAAGGATAGATTACTTGTTGACGGTATTATTTTAATAGCTTGGATCAAAGACGTGCTCTTGCGACCGAATCTTCCTCGTCTGCATGCACTGTCCTGGGATCTTCCCAAGTAGATCCAATAACGTCTTTATATATTCCCTTCTGCCAACCCAACACATGTACAGTGAGATTGCATTCAATCAACTGAGCACTTACCTTAATTAATCCCCAAACGCCAGTTCGGGCGTTCACGCTCCACTGCTGTGCTAGTTCAGATGCTCGCGCGAGAACAGCTTCGGAACCCCCGTCAACAACGATATCTACGAGCCCAGAGGCTAATAGCTCAGAAGGTGTGAATCTGTGTCCTTCAAGCGCGATTTTGCGCAAGGTACGTTGGTCTTTGCACTTTGTTATGAGCAACTCGGAAAAGGACAGGGGTAGCGGTGCGCCGAAATGCACCTGAACGGTTGCGCATGTCAAGTGCTGGAATGGGAAGTTTGTGACATTCAACGTACCTCGTTCATGCAGCCCCACACTCTGCGTTTCTTGTCCGAGGTGATGACACGGTAGTCACAGGCGAGCGCCGTGATGAATCCTGCGGCAAATACGTGTCCGTTTATGGCGGCGACGGTCGGCACTTCACGCCGTGTCAGTACTAGGTATCGCACACTATATGATTTAGTTTACTAGGGTAAGAAAGAAGCCTCGCAAGCAAGACATTGAAAGTGTCTAACAGTGCTAAATCAGCCGCCGTTTGATACGAAGCGACTATTGCTTACTCGTGATAAAACCTGGGTTCTTCAAAACCTCTGGATAATTGAATCCTTTTATTACAGGTCAGTGAACTTGAGGGGTAGCCTGCATCAGATAAAAGCGAGTAGACCCACCATTGCTGAAGAACTTCTCTTGGTTTCTCTTGCCAGAGATGACAAGCGCGCCGCTCCCTCCTTCAGTGTCTTTCTTTGCCTTGGCGTCCCGGAACGAGGACCGCCAATCCCGTTCAACATGGTCTAAAGCCGGGAGGACGGCGCTTCTAATGAAGTGTTCGGTGAGACGGTTGTCCTCGCCTACGAAACACGTTGGATGAGTAAATCAATGCCACATCTACTGGCTTACCGTGATGCAACTCTATGATCCATAACGAAGGCGAGGCTGCGGAAATCTTGTCAATCCTGCCTATAAATATCCAAGACATCACGCTCACGGTGGGTCACAGTGAGCAGGTGGTCATTCGTTGGTAAACGAAGAGGATATATATGCGTCATGGTCTTGAGCAAGAGAGTAGACTTCCACGTCGGCTACGGTCGTTGGACTATATCCGGTCTTTGTATCACGTGACTATCAATCCAAGCTTATGCATGTTTTGCCACAACACCATTCATTCACTGGGCATTGTCATTCCTCGCCTGAGGTGTCACCCTTTGTGTAAGAGTTTGTATATCCTTCCTATCTATCATCTTGTAAGAAATATGAGGAAACCATCCCTTTCCCTTCCTGAATCCTCTTCTGAACTGAGTTGTAGCTGACAGCATGATGCTAACATTCTTCCTGTCATTCAATCTTGTTCTTGGCCTTATGCTCTTGCATTAATATCAGTATTTTCGCCTGGATTCAATCAAATCTTTCCCACTTCTCCCTGCACCCAAACCTGAGGTTTCCAGGCAACCCCAAGAAGCTTCAGGTTTGGCAGAATTTTCATGCACAAAAATTCTACGTATATTCCAACTCTCTACCCTGTGTATCTAGAATCAGATGTCCTATCTACTCTGCAGAAACATATCATTCTGGCACAGATGTCAGGAAGCTCCCTGGAAGCCTCAGGTGTGCATTAGCCGATATCTAGAGTATAGTCAGCCGTCTTCTGTAGTAGACAGGGCCTCGTATAGCATGGCTAGTGGTGGAGTCTTCATGTTGGTCTATGAATGGAAACGCACCCTAAATTCTGAATTCCTACGGGTGGAATCGGGCGCTAGGCTACTTTTCAAAAAGGAAGGTAGCTTGAGTCGCCTTAATCCCGAATTTCTTCAGCATTGAGTCAGGCAACAAGCAGCTAAGCTTCAAAAACTCTTGGATAGAACTTGAACTGGAGTGGAATGCTAGGACGACATGACTTCGTTGTTGGCTAAGCTAGAAGAGAAGACCGTGATTCTTTACGTCCGGGGCAGCTCCTGATAGGTGGTGCTTCAGGGATATGATGTGAAGCTTAAACCAGATAGTCAGCTTGAGGATTTCGGGGGAGGCCCAACGTTCAGTTGTCGTCCGCACTCACAGCGACTGATGTCCCCAGCTATATGCTATAATGGTGCTTTGACAGTGAATGATATAAAATACGCATTTGGGTGATCCCAGGGAACATTATAACGGAGAGTGTAATGACCGCGGGAGACCCTGCAGGTTCGGACAAGAACAGGTTGCGTCCGAGAGACGTAGGCGCATGTGGTAACCAAGAATATCATGTGAAATTGGTGTGCTACTTACCTGCGCTACATTTCTTTCTTGCACCACTATACACATAATGTCGCTTTCTTTTAAAGGCCATACCGTCGTCGTGACAGGGGCAGGAGGTGGCATTGGAAGAACGTACGTCTGCCCAGCACCGTTTGCGCGGCAGGTTAGCCGAAGCTCACAGCCAAACCTCAGATATGCACAGCTCTTCGCGTCGAGGGGCGCCAACGTCGTCGTCAACGACGTCAGCAAAGACGCTGCCGATAAGGTCGTTGATTCTATCACAAAAGGTATGCGACGACTAGTCAGCGTTGGACACACACTCATGTGTCTCAGTTGGAGGCAAGGCAGTTACGAATACTTCATCTGTTGTCGATGGAACGGCGGTCATTCAGACAGCCCTGGACGTATTCGGCGGTGTCACCATTCTCATAAATAATGCAGGCATCTTACGGCAAGTCTCTAGGATTCCCAATGTTACTACTCACGTAGTTTAATGCTGAACGAACAGAGACAAGAGGCGAGTCTACTGGAAAATTAAGGTCTCTATTAACCCCGAATTATGCTTGCAGCTTCAAGAACATCTCAGACCAGGAGTGGGATATGGTTCAATTGGTGCATCTCAAAGGTGCATTCTCTTGCACAAAAGCTGCCTGGCCCCACTTCCGCAAACAGCGTTTTGGCCGTATCATCAACACTGCGAGTGCTGCTGGACTGTACGGTACGCATACACATATATACCCTTCTTCGACCCCTGACCCACGGTATCCAGGAAACATGGGCCAGTCCAACTACTCTGCAGCGAAGATGGGCCTTGTTGGATTCACCAAGTCGCTTGCTCGTGAAGGTGGGAAGTATGGTATCAAGGCGACAGTCATTGCTCCCGTGAGTTGTATTGTCTTTGTATCAAACCGACTTTAAAATATTGTCGCTGCAGCTCGCCGCCTCGCCAATGACTGAGACTATCATGCCACCAGAGATGCTTGCAGGGTTTAAGGTGCTTTACTGCCCCTTGTTCTTCTTTATCAGGTCTCAACCATTTTTAGCCAGAGTTTGTCGCGCCTGTCGTCGCCGTATTGGCGCATCCTGATGGACCCGACTCATCTGGAAAGATTTTTGAGGGTGATTTTACATCTTTTTAATGAAATATTGCTGCTTACCACGAAACCAGTGGGCGCTGGCTATGCTGCCGAGATCCGGTGGGAGAGGAGCAAAGGCGCAATATTCAAACCCGACGAATCATTCACTCCTTCCGCAGTGCGTGTGCAGTCGTTTGGTATAATAGTATCATCAAATATGTTGTCACCAGGTGAAAGAACGATGGGAGGAAGTAACTAACTTTGATAGTCCTGTTCAGTAAGATATACCCTTAATCTCTTTCCCTTGTCTGATCAGCGATCTGTAGTCCTCAGAGCTTGACGGAGAAGGATCCTAAGGTATGTTCCATCTATGCCTCTTTTGCAATTACTAACCACAAATTTGTTGCTAGCAAATCCTGCAGATTGCTCAAAGTCTGTCTACGAATAAACAGTCCACTCCCCCGGTTCGCTTTGATGGAAAGACAGTAATTGTTACGGGTTCTGGTGCAGGCCTTGGCCGAGCGTATGCACTGATGTACGCACGCCTCGGCGCGAACGTTGTGGTGAACGATATCAGCGTCAAGGCCGCGAACGCCGTAGTCGACGAAATCAAGCAATGTAAGAGTTCGTTTCCTTATGGCGGAATTCAAGTGGTTGATTAACCGTTGTCTAGTTGGTGGCAATGCTGTGGCAGCGATTGCCACCGCGGAAGATGGTGACCACATTGTCAAGACTGCGCTTGATTCATATGGTGGAGTGCATGTCCTTGTTGCGAATGCCGGTATTATCCGGGATAAATCCTTCGTCGCCATGAGTGAAAAGGAATGGGATGATGTGATCGCCGTCCACCTTAAGTACGCCGCGACTTGGGTCATTTCATGTGACTGATCTGTCCTTTTCGAATAGGGGCACATACAAGGTAGTCGTTACCCCGAACTATCTCGATAGAGTTCGATTAAACTTTGATACAGTGTGCAAAAGCCGTCTGGCCCTACTTCCAGAAGCAGAAGTATGGTCGGATTGTGACAACTACATCGGCTGTTGGAATTTGTAGGCAACTTTCAACTTCTCTCCTCCCGCCTCTATTAATTGAGCCTGTCATATAGACGGGAATTTTGGTCAAGCGAATGTGAACATTCTTACACTGAGTTGCCTTACTGCATTAACACATTCATGACTAGTATTCTACTGCCAAGGCAGCTATCATCGGTTTCACGCGCGCGCTTGCCATTGAAGGTGGAAGATATAACATTTTTGCAAATTGCATTGCCCCATCTGCTGGCACGGCCATGTCTTCGACAGTTTGGTAGGTCATTCTTGTATCACAGGTCGATCATGACGGCTAAAGAAGCTCATGTTCAGGCCCCAGGAGATGGTGGATATGATAAAGGTGAAGTTGCAGTCGCCCCCTCCGGAGCGTGAAACGTCTCAATCTTATGCATATATGTTCGCTCTTGTAGCCTGACTTCGTCGCTCCTATAGTTGGGTACCTGACGAGCGAAAGTGAGCAGTTTGTAGCTTTTATGAGGGATTTACAGACGAACAAAGGTCGCTATAGGTAATGAGGAGTCAGGGAAGCTGTTTGAAGCTTCCTCTGGTTGGGTTGCTCAAATTCAATGGCAACGCGCGGGGGGACACGGCTTTCCTGTCAACAAGCCATTAGAGCCTGAAGACGTTGTTTCCAAATGGGGTATTATCACCAACTTCGGTAAAGCTTTTTTCATCGCGATATGTGATACTTGATTTCAAATATTATTCACAGACGATGGCCGAGCAACTAACCCGGCCTCTACGCAAGAAGCTATCCAGCAGGTTGGTGACTGCCACTCATCGCCAGATTCTCTGAAAGCTGAGATTGCCGGCAGCTGGTCGAGAACTTTGGTAACGAAGGCACTGACAGCGATTCAGATCACTCGAGTCCATACGCGGATCCAGAAGATTGCGAATTGGTCGCTAGGGCCAAGAGAGAAGAAGTCTCTGGACCCGAGGAGTTCTCATGGAACGACCGGGATCTTATCCTATACCACCTTGGCATTGGTGCGACTGAAAAGGACTTGCGCTGGACATATGAGGGTCATGACGACTTCAGTGTCATCCCAACCTTTGGTGTCATCCCACCCTTCAACACATCAATTAGCATCTCATTCGACTGGCTTCCCAACTTTAACGTGGTAAGTCATAGCCGTCTAAATAATAAAGCATATGGTGACTTGATATATTTTTACAGGCAAAACTCTTGCATGGAGAACAGTACTTAGCCATCAAAGCGCCGATCCCTACAAACGGCACTGTGGTCTCAGAAAGCAGGTTTGTAACACCGCATAAAACTGTCTAGTTTATTAAAGCATCAGGTAGGATCATGGAAGTCTTAGACAGGGGAAAGGCTGCAATCGTCACTTTAATCGCCGTGACTAAGGACAAATCATCCGGGAAGGTCATATTTGAAAATCAACAGACATTGTTTGTGCGTGGCTCAGGCGGATTTGGGGGGAAGCAGAAGGGCAATGGTGAGAGATAAATAAACGCTATTGACTTTGTTGACAGGGTTAACATATTTTAGACCGTGGCGCTGCAACAGCAGCCAACGCCATCCCTAAACGTAAGCCGGATGCCGTGGTCGAGGAGAAAACGCAATTGTCGCAAACTGCTCTGTATCGGTATGCAATACATTTCTCGGGTTTTCCCATTCGAGCTTAAGAATCGAGTAGACTAAGTGGTGACCGAAACCCTTTACATGTGAGTACAGTTGCATGCTGCCGCCATGCCTTGACTTCCCTTTCCTTAGATATCGCCCGAGTTCGCAGCAATTGGTGGATTTGACAAGCCAATTCTTCATGGTATTTCATATCACTTATATCCCAGTACCCCGCCTCATGTATATGCAGGCCTGTGCGGCTTCGGGTTTGCCGGAAAACACGTATTACAAACGTTTGGACCGTATAAAGACATCAAGTCGCGGTACGCATGTCATAATATGTCCACGCGAAAATAAAACAAAAACATATCAATATATTATCCATAGCTTCGCTGGCATTGTGTATCCCGGAGAAACACTAGTGACTGAGATGTGGAAGGAAGGAAACAAAATTCTCTTCAGTGCGCTTCTTATCTCCTGATGCATTTATCGGCCCAATTCTCACGCCATTCACCTCAGCCACCAAAGTAAAGGAACGAAACACCACAGTGCTGGCTGCGGCTGCGGCTACCTTAGCTGATGGAGCGGAAGCTTACCAAGCAAAGTTATAGGAATTTTTCTGGCATGAAATGTTGTATGTAATTATCTTAGTCGATACTTTATATTTGTCCAATTTGCCACACCCTCCATGCTTCTCCAGTGCGTGAACTTTTAAAGTTGCAGCTATTACATCATTAGTCGTCTGCCCCTAGTTTGTACTTCTAGTCCGCAACCATCATAATTCAAAGCCAGACATGAATGTCACTAGCATCAAACTCTTACAGCTCGTGCTTGATATAAAACCGTCACTCAGTTATCTCAAAACACTGTTGAATTCGATATTTCGGCAATAAACCCTTCAGTGACATGGTGATGTTTCGTGGCCGTCGCGTTGATCGAGCCAATGTCCGACAGCGGTGCACATTTCTTCGCCAGCTCTCCGACCCCAAAAATGATCGCCACCGTTAATCAGCACTGTACTCAATTGACCCTTTGCCTCCTTTTCCAAGCGTAGTACCCATTGCTCATACCTCTGCAGGGACGTGAATTGGTCATGATCACCATATATGATAAGGACGCTGGACCGCGGTTCCTGTACAAGGTCATGAATGGCTGTATCATAGGCAGCTCCACGAAAGAAAGTGATTAAGCCTCGAACGCTCATTGGATATGAGAGCAAGATGTGAAATGTTCTGATGGGCGAAGGCAGAAGAGGATGCAATGAGGTGATTAAGGATCCATGAGAGTATCCCTGTTGGTGGAGAATGTTTTATCATTTTGGGGCCACCGTCAAATGCTATGTATGCCGCACCAGCAGCACAACACAGTTGAATTGGTCGCCTAGCCTGTTCATAATGCCCAGCACAAGTTCTTTCAGATCCTGCGCTTCCGAAACACCAGTAAAACTGAAACGAGAGTTGTAGAACAGAACATGAAAACCTCGAGAGAGAAAAATAGGTTTCAGGGCATGCAGAACTCTGGTGTAATCACCACAAACGTTCAGTATACAGCGGCGGATGGTGGTTGAGCCTCACGGATCGTACATACTCCCCCCTAGAGGAGACCAAGGATGTGTAAAGATGGCAAGTTTAGTTGGGTTTACATCCGGAGGAGAAAATAGCTTAGTTTCAAGTGATCCACGTGAAGTGGTGAAGTGGTCGGACATAAATCCCTCAAAACAGTCCCTGGACGCCCACAGGCCCTCGTGGGGCGCTGGCCTTCCTGACAACAACTATCGCTCAGTGCCATGTAAGTAATTCTTTTGCTAGCCGAGTAAAAGGTGCCGCCTGTTGCCATGAACTCATAGACATTACTAGGCCATTGCCAGACGAGAGGCCGCGCCAGAGTGTTGCGAACCTCATCGGTCGTTTCGAGAAACAAAAGTCATCCCCGGGCGCGGCTTCAACACCACCTATATTTCCCAGAACCTCTAGCGTCTCTAGCTATCGCACAGAGGACTCTACCCAGGAAGAAATCAAGGAAAAGCGAGAATGGCCACCAAAGAATGTGGAGACTCTCCTTTCTCCACCCGCCTTAGGTTCTTGGAGACAATCGCTTCCTGTAGAAAAAGCCCTGGTAGCACCTCCGGAGCCTGTCCATCTACCTGTGCCCGCTGAAGCCAAGCCTTCTACCCCTCCTCCTTCTACCATTTCACCACAAGCGACACTAGCCGAGGCTGGATCTCCGCCTCCAAGTCAAACGAAACCTACCGCCCCTCGCCCAGCTTCGTCATTCAAGTCTCCTGCATCAAAGTCGACCGTCAAGCCTACTGTCACTACACCACTTAAACCCATAGCACCTTTGAAACCACAAACCACTGGACAGTCGGCCACTTCATCAGGGCCTGCCGCTAGGAAGCGTGTGTCGGCGACGCCTAAGCCGCCACCTACAACCACACCTTCCCGCGTCAGAACACCTACATTTGCAGCCCATTCCATGACTCCCTCGTCCGAGGTACGCCCCAAGACTCCCCAATCAGGACTGTATGCACCGACAGCGGCATCACTTGCTCGGTCCAGAGCGAGTGCACCGCCCACCCCTTCCCTTGAGAGAACTAAACGAAAGATGACCATCGATCTTTCAAAGCCCACCGCGGCTTCTGCGTCTAAGATGCGGACTCCTGCTGCTCCTTCTAGAGGGGCGAAGCCACTTGCAGGGAAACAAGCAGCGACCAAACCGATTGTCAAACCTGCCACAGGGAAAACAACAATATCTGCTAGACAGCCTGGCGCAGCGAAGCCACTTGCAAGCAAGACACCTCCAGCTCACACCGAAGCGTCGCACGCAAAGAAGGCTGCCATCAATATGGCTCCCGCTACGGAGGCTCTTGTTGCACCTGTCTCCGGTGATTCCCCTGAAGCACCGGTCCAGGATATCATTGAAACAAAGCCAGAGGATGAGCTCACCTTTGCTCCGGATGCTGGTGACGGTGTGGAAATCGAGCTAGAAGGTGCAGATTATGGACTCAAAACACACTCGGATGGCCCACTCGAAGAGGTATCTCTTAATGATGGAGACGTTCGTGCCGAGGAAGTGGTCGAGAATTATGACGAAGACTTCCCAGATGAGAGTCATCATGAGGGGTATGACGAGCACGAGGACGGAGATGTCGAGACTGTTGAAGTTCCTGGTGGAGTGTTCGAGCCATCTGTCATTGAGGAAGCAGATCAGCATCATGATGAGGAGTCAGAGAATACCCATGATACCAATCCCCATGTCCAGGAAGACGTTTACAGTGGCACCGAGGACGTCGAAGAACAGCGCACCCTATCCCCCCTTACCTCCAAGGATGTCTCGACTGACCTGCATCACTCAGATGATGTCGAGTTACACGAAGGAGTCGAGAAAGGCATCGAGATGTCGAAGACGAACCCGAGTACCGTCGGAACTGACCTAGAAGATATTGTCAACCTTTTGGAGCCAGGGGCAAACGTTCACAGACCGTCGTTGAAAACTTTGCCTGGTTCAAGCACTGTCGATGCCGGAGAGATTCCTGACGAATATTGACAAATACTAGCAGAAGAATCATAGCTCATTCGATTATGTTACACGGTTTGTCTCACCATGCCTTTCCGTTCTCAGCATTCCTTCATTCGTTTTCTTTCCATTCATCAATCACTCCCGATGCAATGTAAGTGGCATGTTATTGACGTCGCAGTAAAACTTGACCAACTCTTGAGACAGTTTCGATGCTCTAGCCTAAAGAAGTCAGAAAACTCTAATACGAGAATAGCATCCCATATACCCAGTATCAATGAAACAGTTTTACGACGTTATCTCATTTCTTAGTGGGGATATGATTGTTTTATACGAACAGGAAAAATGAGCTTGAGCAAGACCTAACTGAAATTCCGTTCAGTGCACGTGATGAACAAGACAAAGATTGGCCCTCAATTTACGTGTGTTCCGTTAGATATTTGGTGGCTTATGTTGCTAAAGTTCTGATCACAGAATATCCCTCACTAGTGACACTGAAATGGCATGGCACCACATCACCGTACAGAGAAATGCTTGGCAAGAGGTTGCACTTGCGTCAAGTACATTCGAAGTTTGAATCATTCTTTGCGCTTAAGGTATAAGTACAGAGGATGTATTTTATTGGCTATATAGGCCAAATGCCAGCCCGAAACAAGGGTCAAAGTAAAAAGAAAAGAGACCAGTCTGCTGTGTTAAGAATTAAGAGAGCGAGGGGATGAACGAAGAACGAAGCGCGGCATTAACTCGAGCCAGCTATGAGAGATAGAGACAGAGAAACGTAGCAAGAGAACTAGTTAGCTCTTGCTTCAAACGAAGGACTCAACTATTGTGAGTGGCCGGGCTAAAACCAACTAAATTGTTTAGCTATTTAAGTGAACTACTTATACATGAAGAGGGTTTAGGGGCAGAAACATTTAGGGACGGCCATTGAAACCTATCTAAGAATATATTTCCCATTTCCTAACATGCTGCATCAATTGGAGTTACGTAATCCACAGTTCATCGAATGCGCCATGCCTTCTTTGGCGGATTCTGAGTTCGCCTCCATCCCAAATTGCCCTTCGGAGGCCCAATTCTCAGCAACCAAGGTCTTTCCTCTTATCCATGCACTTAAGGAGGACGTTGTTGTACGTTCAATGTAAGACTCTGGAGTCACATGTTGCTGATGGTGATGAAGGAGAATATAGGTAAAGTCTTGTTACTTGAACCCTCCACAAGCCTCACTGCGTGTTGCCTATTATGGTGCAGACTCGGCATTGTCCTGGGAGTTAGTAACATATATGTTTCTTTGTTACTGTAGAGTCTACATAATGTCGATTTCAATAGGCAACTGACAGCGTCAGACATCAACTTCACAATGATAAGACCTCTGGTTCTCAAATACTCTACTCTACGCAACTTGGCGACTGTGTATGCATGCCTCGTAGTTCGCTGCCACTTTTTGCGCCTGTCCGATGAGAGCCTCGCGTATGCCAACTTGAACAGCTCACGAGCGATGTTGTGCGAATTACTCGCAATAAAGTTCATGCGTCACTTCGCCAGCCACATCCAACTTGTGGCTGTCCTTACGCACAGTTGGAGTCCGTTGGCTGGTGCCCCGCATCAGGTTGTGAGTGACTTAAACAGGGGTTCACTTAGGGAAGGTGGTTACGAGCATGCCGAATCGACAAGTGCATTGGAGGTATGCCCCCTTACGAACTATTTTGAAGACTCTCTGAATATTCGCTTGTGCTAGATGGCCATCTCAACAAATTCTAAAATGTTCCTCTCCACACCCCTGACTCAGTCTGTGGTGAACGATATCTATTCAGGCTAGCCCCAGCTTTTTTGAATCACATTTGTGTCAATCACAGCTTTGAATTACTAGGTCGCGTCGTTTTTTCCACAAAATCTCGCCAGGCACTCGTCGCAGACGACTATAAGCAACGGCAGATCGAAATCTATGATTGTCGTACGGCACCCTTTCTGGACCATTATAGGTATGAGAATCTGCCGTCCCTCATTATTTGTAACTACAACTGCATACCCTGCCGAGGCTGCGCGTACCCAAGTACCAGACAATCCTGGAAATGACAAAATATGCCGTCTTATGCTTTTTTTTCACATTGTGCCTTGCCAGTGGGTTACTCAATTTTGTTCCCTTCTTTTCAAGCCTCGAAAATTAGCTACTTTATTCCAGAAAAAGATCTATACACGGTCACTATCTACGAAAAGCTCTTCATTATGTTCGGCCTTGCATTTGTCCTGGCAGAATACACAGCAACACGAGAAAATGGATGGCGTAGTACGTTTCAATATTTTTTTCTAATGAAAGGTCGCATTTCATTCTATTCACTCTAGTCTATATGGCCAATGTAACGTGCTGTTCACAGCGCAGGATTAAAACTAATATCTTTCCCCCCAACAGTTGTGGAATGTCTTTGACGTGAGTTTTTCCAACTATACGATGTGATCCCCCCTCTAATTCGGTTGTGCCAGACAACATTCATCGTGGTCTGGATGATATACTTTGTTATACGGATAAAGGGAATTGTCCAAGAAGATGGTGTGCTATTCAAAATTGATTCCAGAGTTTCAATTGACCTCGTCACACAAGAGTGGACGAGTGGTGTCTCCTTCGATATACTGTGAGTTTATACCCTTGTTCCCACCCTTCTATCTACTTCCATCTATCCTGGTGTTTATAACCTCATTCTCAGCGCTTGTGGGGCATGCATCCTGTTCCCTCGGTATGTCAATGTGTACCTGTTTAGAAACGAAGAGACCATCAGGTCACACCATTACAGTCTCGCATTTTTTGCAGTGTCTAACAATGTTGTTGTTTTGTGCGTCTCGCTCGTAATGTTTGAAATAGTTACAGCTGATAGAATTACTAGGGCTCTTCGCGGCATGATTGTTCGTGTCTCATATCATAGAGGGAACACGATCTGACCGGAACAAAGGCCGAGTTCATTTTCTTCATGACTATTGCTGCCATCTGCTTTAGCGGCTTGCTCTTCACCCTCTGGCAGTTAGCTCAGCTGCAACCTGGAAACATGTGGACTGTAAAATCCATTGCATGGCTCATGACACAAGTTTGGTTTGGTGAGGGAATATGAAAGTTTTTGAAGCCATACTCTGTCGTATTCACATTACTTGTCTGGCATAAGGCAATACAGGTCTCACGTTCGGGGAGGCTGAAAGTTTCCATCCTGTATTCGTGAGTGACATACAAAACAAATCAGGTTTTGCCCGAGACTCCTTTGCCTGTTTCAAGGGCCCAATCCTTATGATCGCCTTCGCCGCGCTTTCGAACACATTGCTCCTCACCAGTCAGTTCTCATGGATTGTTCGTTGCACTGTGCTGATCATGTTGACGCTGCAGTTCTCATTTCAATTTTGACTAACACCTTCGCACGCATTGATTCCGTTCGTGTGATAGTTTTCAAGCTTGTATGCAGAACTATCTAACGGATAAAATAGAACGCCACCCAGGAAGTGAGTTAGGAGTGATACCGGAATAATTTTGATGGCGAACAGATTTTTTCCAGTACCTCTTTCAATTTACGATCTCTACCATCGAAGGGTGGGTTGTAAATTTTCGCAGCACATTCCATGTTTATTTTCTATCTGCAGCGTCAAATCAGATGCCTTATTCTCCTACCAGCCCCCTTTGAACCTCCTCGCCTATGCGATCTTGGCACCTTTGAGCTACTTCGTCTCTCCGAGGACGCTTCACACAGCTAATGTGTTACTCATTCGCATTACGGCCAGTGCTTTCATTATTCGACAGGATATTTTCTAATGCCTTTTGGACTACAGTCCTTTCCTATTCTGATAATCATTTCAGTATATGAACGTTATATTGCATCCGGTTCTTTTTTCCGCAAAGTTCCCGTGAATACTGCTCACACTTTATTCCATAAGTAATATGGAAATATGGTATGTCGATTATTCTACTGAATGGTGGTTCTTTAGTTTGCCTCGATTGGTTGGCTCCCGTACGAAAGACCTCCACAAAGAAATATTTGAAGTCGAGGTACCTCCTATGGACCTGTTCGATGAATTCGAGGAGGAAGACACCAGAGTATTGCGGTCATTCAGATCACGGGAGAACCTCAACAAACATCTGGTCCACACCCCGCGTCTCCCTCGTTTGGGAGCAAACCCACCTTCTGAAAGACTTCCCCCGGCCTCTCCAGACCTGGGACCTCGTTCTCGTAGTAGACAGAGAAATTTTGCAGAGCTTTCTGATACTGATATTCGGGCTAGTCCACTTGCTAGGATCTTTACTCGCAGACCAATAAGTACTCCTGACATGCCAGAAGGATTCCTTGCTTTAGGTGGCAGCGTGGATGACATATTGGCAAGTGTTCGGAAAATGGAAAACATGATGGATGAGATAAAGGAGTTACCGATAGGACGACTGAGGACTGAATTGAAGGAATTACAGGTAAGTTGGCTATCGAGGACCTATGGATTGCCTCGATTGATTCTAGCTGCAGGACCGACAAGCGCGCATTGAAACTCTTCTCATTGCACTGACTAGAGGCATAAGAGGGGACACGAGTTTCTCTGGTAGTTCCAACCATTGACAATACTATACATATCTGTATTAGCAGTTGTCCATCTCGTACCATAAAATCTTCTGAGTCACATGTTTTCATGTTTCTACTACAACTTGAGGTGAATAATATCAAATTGTGATCATAATACCTCGTTTATTTGTTCTTACCCAGTAACTGTGACAGGCATCTTTGACCACTACCTTGATCTATGTTTGTAATGCTTTTGGTGCATATTGTATGGCTTCAATTGCAGCTTCATGAAATATCTACATCACCAACTGTATGTTAATTGTATGTCATCATCATATCATAAAAGGAGATCATTTTGTACATATCCTCCTGTAATTATCTACAGTGGGTCAAAAACTACCCCAATGTTTGTGCATTTTAGAAAGATTGATATTTTGTGAAGGAATGATATCAGCAAAAGTTCTGAAAATTTCACATGATATACTAGAACATGTTGTCTATCTACCAGCTTAAGAAATAATGTAAGCCCAATCAAAACTCACTGCTCAATAAATCAAACAAAATAATCACTCATTGGGGTAGTTTTTTGACCTTCTATTATTTTACAATCTAATACTTTGTATGACCCCCCTTTGCCTTTAAAACTACCTGTATCCTCCTACGCATGCTTTCTATTAGCTTCTGGCATGTCTCTGGTGGTATTTCAGCCCACTCCTTTGTCACCCTGTTCTATAACTCATGTACTCCTTTTGATGGTATGTCATATTGTTGGAGTTTGGCCTTGAGGTGTGGCCAGAGGTGTTTAATAGGCCACTTCATGGGAATGATGTTGTTGTCAGAAAATCACTGGTCTGCCTTTTTTGAGGTATGTTTTGGATCATTGTCCTGTTGGAAGTACTACTTATCCTTAACCATCTCCAAACTTTCAATGCTCTCTTCCACTCTCTCCTCCAAAATCTCACAATACTGCACTGCATCCATGTTCCCCTGCACCTCTTTCAGCTTCCCACCACATTCCAGCCCATACACCCCTAAACCATCAAGTTATTCCCCCCTCTATGTTTGACAGTTGGTGTGGTAGTCCTGTCTGATACTGGTTCCCCTTGTTGCTTCCAAACATACACCTTCCCATCTGACCCAATCCTATTGATTTTTGTCTCATCAGTCCACAACACCCTCTTCCAGTACTCCAAAGTCCAATTTTCATGGTATTGGGCAAACTTTAGAGGTTGCTGACAATAAGCCCCCTTGAGCATAGGAATTTTCTTTGTTGCTGATCCAAAGCCAGCTTCCTTCAAGACATTCCTAACAGTCTGAGGAGTGACAGAGGTAGATATGATGGAATTTATGAATTAGATGTCTTGGACAGTATTTTCAAGCTTCCCAGAGCTGATTTGATGGATCATTGACTATTTATCATAAGGGGAAAGCTTGGAAGGATGGCTACCAGGATGATTTTCCTTATCCCCCTCTACCTCCCTACTGGTCCTGACAATAGTACCCTTCCACAAGCCAGTCCTAGCTTGAATTTGATGATGGGAATACCCCTCATTGAGGAGAGAAACAACAGAAGAATGCTTTTCAGCAAAGATAGATTTCATAGTGGTGGTAAGGAGTCAAGGATATGAATGAACAAAGTTCAACATGCCAAATTGATACAAATAAGGACACATGACATGTTGATTATTCACATGGCCCACTCCTACCCTATACTGGTGTGTAACATTGAAAATCAGCGAAAATAATAGAGGGTCAAAAAACTGCCCCAATGAGTGATTATTTTGTTTGATTTATTGAGCAATGAGTTTTCATTGGACTCACATTATTTCTTAAGTTGGTAGATAGCCAACATGTTCTAGTATATCATGTGAAATTTTCAGAACTTTTGCTGATGTCATTCCTTCACAAAATATCAATCTTTCTAAAATGCACAAACATTGGGGCAGTTTTTTGACCTACTGTAGATAATTACAGGAGGATATGTATAAAGTGATCTCCTTTTATGATATGATGATGACATACAATTAACATACAGTTGGTGATGTAGATATTTCATGAAGCTGCAATTGAAGCCATACAATATGCACCAAAAGCATTACATCAAACATGTATCACTCACTTGGAATTAGTTGATTTTCCACCATTGGGGTCTGATGACAATGTGTATTTTTCTGGTGTTCAACTCAATCTTGCACAGGGTCAAACAAAACACAGTGTAAGCCAAATAGCTGAACTTAAGAAGTTTGGTGGCACCCACTGTGATGAAAATGATCACAAAGGGAAACTTACAGTAGCACTCACTCTCTCAGATCTCAGTAATGGTTATCACCCAGGACTATTATTATTCTATGAACTTGGGGCATATGTCAGATTAGACCCTGGATGCACTGTCACATTCTCTGGACTACACTTGCATGGGTCAACACCACTGTAAGGGCAACCCTCCTAGCACTCACAGATGCCTAGTAGAGGGGAAATCCAAAGGTATATATATGTAAGGAAACACAGTAAAGGGAACTCTTACCTAGTAGAGGGGAAATCCAAAGAGAAAAACCTAGGGATCCCCTCTACTAGTGAAAAGACTATATATGACTACCTAATGCCCAACTAGGGGTATTCCTACACGCTGTCAACCCTGCCTGACTTCTATCCCCATAAGGTACTTCATCCCTGATGAAGGTCGGATGTCGGGCCAACATTTGATCCAATGTTCGGGTCACACTCCGAGGTTGGCTGAGGCTAGGGTGGTCCATGACCTCGGATCTGCAATCGGAGACTTTGGGTCAGGGATCTGAGACTTTGGATCGAGGTTCTCGTGCTTTGGACTTGTGCCTCAAACAAGTGAAGGCGTCCAAGGTGTAGAACTCGGTGAAAGTTGGTTGTCCCCTGACAACCACCTTGTTGGTGCAAGTAGAGCTGCAGGAGCAAACCGCATGGGTGTCCATAGGCCACAACAGTGGCATGGTCAATCCATGCTGCGGTAGATAGAGTAAGTAATATTAGTATTGATAACATGTGGCTGGAACTCGTGCCAAAGACACAAGGCTAGTTAACCAGCTGCATATATAGTTAGAGGTTTGAGAACGAACACCTCAGTGCTTGATCACACTGAGGTAGTGAGTCCCAAGATCTTTTTCATTCTCTTTATAATTAGTTGACAAAAGCCTGTAGGAACTGATAGTTTATTCAGGTAGCTATTGTTGTGGAATTAACTACATGCGCATATATCCTACTCCCGAGATATCCGGATGGGCGCTTAACTGCCGGATAGGAGGGGAGGGCAATATATGCTGGATTCCTCAGGTCAATCTCATTTCT
>QMFG01006867.1:0-10102 GCA_003314545.1 Ramaria sp. MG151 | reverse complement strand
AATTGTGTGGCATTCGCGAATTTCCAGGCTGTTGCGACAGGTCAGAATAGTCGCACCATTGTTTCATGTAAGGAAGGAAGAATTAGCTGCTATGACCTTCAAAAGGTGATTCTCCTTTCCTGAACGCCGTCGCTAGCTTTCTCATGATGCCTCATGGGTAATATATAGCGGTGAAGAAGGCATGGACGGGACCCATGTGACTGTGACTGTGACATGTGACATAGTCTAGAACGTTCTAGACTATTCTTGAACTTGCTTAACTTGAACTAAGACCAGACTTGAGCGTTGACTTGACTTGAAACTTGACTTGTTGAACTTGTTTTACAGAGAGAGACAGAGGCCTTTATATACATGTCTACAGCAACAATGCAAGGACGATGCAAAACGATGCGATAGAGGTGCTTGGTAAGAATAGGGGTAGTGCATGACAAAGCACAAGAACAAAAAGTACAAAAAAGGAATCAAGAAAGGAGTATCTGACAAAGCAGATAAGCAAGAATGTGTCAAGATAGGGGAAAGAAGTGTGGAGTGGGAATATTAGTACAAAAATAGAATGTCAGTTAGTAATGACGAGAAAAAGTTGTCAAACATAGAACAAGGCAAAGATCATGTGAAAAAGATCATGTGTCAGATAAATAATGTCCAGTAGAAGCCTAAGGTGAGATGTATGGTCAACAACACTCTTACAGGGCATCGAAACCCTATCACGCCAACCTCTGATATAACTCTATCCCGTAATAGAGTTCGATATTTCGTTGTTGTATCTTCTATATTCACTCGTGCGATGGCCTCACGACCTTCACTAAAACCTAGAAAATAAACCTGACGGATTGATTAAATACAATAAGCCGTGAAAGAAATAGTGAATCTTCACGATACTGTATGTGCTTGTAAGTATATAAGTAACCCGCTTATGATGCCCACAGAACCTGTAAACTGCCTGCTGCGATGAGACGTAAATTTGTGCATTCACAGTCCATGTTGCGGCGTGCATATGTATGCAGAGCTTCCTCGTCGACTGTCCTGATTGATGCTTTGACTGGATCGACGAACTCTTAGAATGTTTTGTCAAGTGGGTAACAGCCCAGGTGGGCTATTAGCTATAGATCTCAAAGCTGTTCATATATAGCTTACCTTATGGATTCAGCTCAGACCGCTTGCAACAAGAACTGCGGCTTCTAGAATCCCACCTACACAGTCCCCAAGCCCCCGCAACTTCTTATCTTTGCCAGAACCCAAGCGGCTGCAAAAGCACATATGGTTGGAGTGCAAGATCAAATCAAGTGAGTTCATTAGTTTATTTATTTATTTATTTTTGATGTCCTAAAAGATACAAGGTTAATGAAGTTGTTGGAGCATTTGAGCAGCACTTGCTTAGTAAAGCGTTGATTCTGAGTACCTGGTAGAACAAATTTGGAATTCTCCTTACATCAAAATGTGGAACTTGGATGGTAAACACTGTAGTAAACGTGACTAATGTTACCCGAAGCACAAGCGCCACTGAGAGCAGTGACATTGTCACCATATTTTGCCAAACTTTGTCTTTCACCGATCATCGTTCTTTATTACACAACATATAAAAGAGATACCTAGACGGCCGTAATATCTTAGTCCCACACTGAGCTTACACCGCTCTAGAGTTGCTTTTATAGTAAATATATATGAGCCTTTCCACATGGAAGATCACACGTTGCCTCTGAGCATGTCTTTCTCTTGAAGTGCCACGGAGCTCTCATAATTTACGCAGTCATTTAGCCATGCCCTACTCTCAGATGCACAGGATATCACAGGACCAGGAGCTGATGCGTCTATGAAGACAAAGAAACCATTGCAAACCGAGACAATCAGACCTTGACACTAAACAATCTATAACTATTCGACGCAGAGATCTGCGTAATGTTTTGATCCAATCGATATATAGGTCGTGACAAATAACAACAAAACAAAACACCGAGATTTTCCTTTTATTAGGAAGCGATTAGTTTATCAACCAACTCAGTGTCGATGTCTGCTCGATGTTATTTGAGTTAACTGGCTTCAAGTGGAATTCTGAGTTCCCACGGACACTTGTATCGACACAGTAACGTGTGCGACCATGGGCCGATCATTTTCTAGGATGGCTTCTGTGAGCGGATTCGAAGACTGCTAGGTCTCACTCTACTAAGCTGGTGACCACTGTAGAACTCCCGCAGCACAAATACACAATCTATGTACTCACGCTCAGAACCCGAGAGTTCTCATAATGTTGCCGAGCACGATACTCGACCAGTCTCTCGCGAACTAAAAGACCTTTCGTCCGAAGTTCAACTTCTTGGGGATTACCCTGCCGCTCGTGGCGTGGTGTCATCCATCTGGCTTGGGAAGATTTCTAATGACAGGCAAGTAGCAGTCAAGCTTTTCGTTCCGAGTCGCATCACGGGAAATCGAGTACGTTTTAAACCTATACCTTATTTTCTCTTTGTTCAATGGCTATCTAGGAGTTCCTGCGCGAAGCACATGTTTGGTCGCGCGCAATGCCTCACGAGAATGTCATGCCGCTCCTTGGTGTCGCGCGGTTGCAAAATACTGTAGCACTTATCTCACCTTGGATGCAGGAGGGCGACCTCAAAAACTACCTCAGTAACCATGTAGATGCCAGTGTGGTTCAATTAATGGCAGATGTTGCCTGCGGTCTGGCTTACATCCATAGCCAGGGGATAGTTTATGGCAATCTCCGCTCGGTCAAGACCTTTTATTGATTCTTCTGACGATGTACTCACGTTTCTGCAGTCCACTATATTGGTATCTGAAATGGGACGCGCGTGCCTCTCTAGCTTTTTGTTTGCTCACGCTAAAGGCGGGGATCGGTACGCCGGAACACAAATCCTCGATTGGCGCATCAGCTCTCCCGAGTTCCTTTCGCTTGACTCCCTAGCGTTGTCGCTAGACCAGATAGCGCTGACGACTGAGAGCGATGTTTTTGCGTTTGGGACGACTGTGATGGAGGTCCGCCGTCTACCTCCAGCTTGCTGTTACCCATCTAAATTATTTGTTACTAAAAGGCCCTTGCATATGGCACATCGCATTCGTATTACAGAGATGTCATGAAGAATAGTTTCCTGCGGGGAACTCTCCCTGAACGCCCGCAGTTTGCAGAGGACAAGGGGTTCACAGATGCTCTATGGGGCCTGGTCAATGGTTGCTGGGAACGAGACCCAAAGCAAAGGCCAACAATGGCCGAAGTTGCTCGCAGAATGGTCGAATTAGCTGAGGCGACAATTACGCCCTCCTCCATGAGACCTGCAGCAGTCATGCCGCGAATGCTTAAGGACATCAGTGCCGAAATTAAGAAGTTGAGCGAGCATCCTATTGCTGGTGGGGGATACTGTGATCTTTACCTCGGTGAAAGACTCGGATTCGAGACAGTAGCGCTTAAACTAGTAAGACTTTTTGGATCGACGGATGACGATAAGGATGCAGCACGCAGAGTAAGTCCCTATGCGTTGTTCAACTCTTATTTAACTTGGGGCATACGTATTGATTATAGCGTTTTCTGAGTGAGGCGCGTATGTGGGCTGAACTTGATCATCCTCGCATCTTGGAATTCTATGGAATCTGTGAATATGGTACTATGTCATTGTTCATGGTATGGATAATTCACTTCAGTGCATCGATTTACATCTAAACTTCTTAGGTTTCGCCATTTTGTTTAAATGGAAATATCATGCAATACCTGTCGAATGTGGCTCCAGATGCTGATAGACATCGCTTGGTACGTTCTAGTGTCATTGGAGCGATAATTAATTCATAGAAAAATAAAATAAAAGCTCATAGAGACCGCAGAAGGTTTATTGTACCTCCATTCCCGTAATCCACCCCTTATCCATGGTGATTTGAAAGGGTTCGTGTCAATATGGTTTCCCGTTTGCACTGATCCGTATTACGTATGTAGGGCAAACATACTGATCTCGGACACTGGAAGTGCCTTGCTAGCAGATTTTGGACTTACGAGGATCAGCCATGAGGAAACTACTACAATGCTGCATGGTGCCGGATCTCCCAGGTGGATGGCCCCGGAGCTTATAACAGCTGGGGATGCAGAGACAGGCCCATTGAAATCACCAAAGACTGATGTTTACGCATTTGGTCATATCATGCTCGAAGTTTGTCTTTCACGCGCACTCTTTGCATTACAATTCTGTTTACGTTTTCTTTCTTTCTCCAGGTCCTAGGGAATTGCAAGCCCTTTTTCCACTTGAAAGAAGATTTGCATGTTATTGTCGAGCTTATACACAACAAGCGATCTCCTCGGCCTTCTGGTCATATAGCGGACCGCTGGCTGGACGATTCCACATGGGCATATTGTCAGACTTGTACTGCTATAGCTCCCGATGAAAGGCCGAGCATGGAGGCAGTGGTTACTGACCTCCGTCTTAATTGGATCTAGCATTCCCAATACTCTCCGAGCCTACCCTGTACGCTTCCATGGCGGAAAGATTAAAATTTGTAAGATATACTTCACTTGTATCCAATAAGTATGATGGTTACTTTAGTAAAGCAAAGTGTCTTCAAGTTGTAGCTGTGGACTCTAGCTCGAATACTCAAAGCGGAAATGGAACCCACCGAGACTTGTTCGAATCTTATTGGAGGCTAACCTAGGATCGAAATCCTGAGCTTCAAAACGAAAACAAGAAGAAAGGAGAGGAAATGTACTGAAATGGGCTACCTGAGACGCGCCCACGTGATTTAGGTGCGCGTCGTGGGAAGTAAGACACAGCTACCTCTATCTTGAGCTTTAGCCACAACTGCCGTACGCTGTTAATACTTTCTTTGCTCCGCCGAGTTTCACTGTTCCATGATCCCTCCATCACAAGTAGGTGAATTTTGGACACTCACCTAGTTTCTCCTTAACTTTGAGCTTGCCTCATGCCAAAGCTAATCTTCATCTACCACCATCAGACAATGCTGGTAAATTGCGGGAAACACTCTCGAGTAACTGCGTCCACCAGGAAACCACATCAGGGGCCAATCTTTCCATATCGCTTCTCGTTCGAGCAGTCCAAACTACGTGCTAAAGATAGGCCTGTGGACCTCCATTACAGCGAGACATTTTGTCGATGGACTACAGGGAGTGACGGCCGCCCTAGAGCCCTCGAGTGGAGTGAGCAAGGCAAGGGTAAAGGCCCGACGGCGTTATCGACCGATGAGCCACCTCGGTGTTGCAGTGAATGTACTCCGTTGTTTTTCTTGACGGATAGGGCCGATGACGGTAGTGGTACACCCGCACCTGGTGGCGTGTATATCGGTTTCATTGCAGGACATGGATGGTACTCGTCTTCAGTAGGGACAGAGTTTCTCATCCGCCTCGTCACAGTCCCCGATGAAGTGACCCAGTTATGCGAGGAGGCTAGGTTTTATGAAGAGTACGAATCAAAGTATGCTGGGGAACCTCTCCATACGAAGGATGCCCTATCCCCGCTAGAGTTCCACGGCTTCTTCAAAAGTGATGTCAGTAACTCAGCAGCCATCGTACTCAAGTCCCGCTGGGGGAAAAATGGTGTTAAGTCAGAAATTTTCAGAAATATACTAAGTGCAACGGTACTCATGTTCTGTTTTTAGGACACGGAAGGGAAAGAAGAAGACGCGGAGGGTGATGTAAAGTATGCGATGTTGCTGAATCTAGAACAGTAGAACGCTGGAGTTTGGGAGCCTGTAGCCGCTTTGTATACCCATACATGTAATTGTACGAGTGCAGGTAGCTGTAATAGTAGTTGCTTCAAGAAGAAGAGTAACCACCAAGTCAGACGGAAAAGTCCACTTTCGAAATATTTAAATTTTCCAGGATCAATATACTTTTTTGGAAAAAAAAAACCACTTCTGTGTTGAGTTTGAGAGAGAGATCACATGGCGACCCTGGTGGATAGGCTCTGAAAGAAGAATCGGTGGTCACAAGTGGATCACGTGATCGATACCTGCTGGAGGCGCCGTTTGCTTGGATGGGCGCTTCTTTACACTGCTAAATCCACGAAAACAGGACGCTCGACATTGTCGACCGCATCGCGTAGGTCAAATTCATACAAGGTACGTGTCTTAGGTGCTTAAGGATCTTAGTCCATCGAGAATGAGGCCATGTTATGGGCCAGAAGGCGATGGATGGCTCTGTTAGTTAAGGATGAGGTATACTGATAGATATCGAACTGCAGGGAATTCAAGATGTCATCAAAACTACCCTCGGTGTTGAGTGCAACAGATGAAGAGATTCAGCTCCTCTTAGCTGCTCACTGTCATATCGGCACCAAAAACTGTGAGAAGCAAATGGAACCTTATGTCTGGAAGCGACGTGCGGATGGTGCGCAAAATTCTCCCACTTTTGGAGCAATCTTGATTTCTGATGTATGACTACAGGTATCCACATTATAAACATTGGAAAAACTTGGGAGAAGCTTGTTTTCGCGGCACGCATCATTGCTGCAGTTGAGAACCCGAATGACGTTTGTGTCATTTCTGCTCGTCCCTATGGCCAGCGGGCAGTCCTCAAGTATGCTGCTAACACCGGTGCCCAAGCCATTGCTGGTCGTTTCACTCCTGGTAGTTTCACCAACTACATCACTCGTTCCTTCAAGGAACCCCGACTCATCGTTGTCACTGATCCCCGTGTCGACCATCAGGCGATCCGCGAAGCATCCTACGTCAACATCCCCGTCATTGCTCTTTGTGATACCGACGCTCCACTCAAATTCGTTGACGTTGCAATTCCGACAAACAACAAGTCCAAGCATGCTATTGGTCTAATTTGGTGGCTGCTCGCGAGGGAGGTACTCCGCCTCCGCGGAACCGTCCCAAGAACGAGTGGTGGCTGGAATGTCATGGTTGACATGTTCTTCTACCGTGATCCCGAGGAAGTCGAGAAGGAGCAGCAAGAAGCATCTACTGTCAAGGCCGCAGCGGCAGGTGCTGTGGAAGACGCTCCACCACCAGATGTCAGAGAATGGGAAGTTGGAACCGGGCCTCAAGCCGGCGCTATTAACCCTGGTTTGGTTGCTGGAGAAGGCGGTAAGTGTTCGCTTGATGATGGCTTACATTCATTACGGAAATCTAACATTTTCAATCAGGTGCGCTTGACTGGGAGCCAACTGGGCCCGCTGGTGTCACCGATTGGGCAGCCGAGCCTGCGGGTGCTGCATGGGGAGCGGAGACGCAGCAACCTGGTACTGCTTGGGACTAGACCATTTTTTTTCCGCTTCGGTGTCTTTCGCTCTCGCATGTCACTATGTCCTCATGTCCGACCTCATCCACCACTATTTCAAAATTTGATATAGCTCGTGCTTGGAGAAAACATGCATCGCTTCGTCAATATAAATATGAGAACATTATACGTCCAGTGGAGCTCTCTGGATTTATACAGTTGATGATCAGAGTCCGCGATTGCTCGGGGTAAATATATTGAAACGAGGTAAAAATCACTTTGGTAGCACCAGTTTCAATTCTCACTTCGTTATCTAACCGACGTGTATGAATGGCTGTTGCCCGCCGGCAAGAAGATCGATACTAATTGCTAGGTAATTTCAAACCTCCAAATTGAACACTGATCACGAGCCCTAGTGTTCAGTACTTTCTTCTGTTGTCTTTAGGATATCAACCTAGTTGTGAACAAGTACCATAAGCATAAGCTAACGTAACAACATACTCTCGGATCACGGGGAGCACATATATAATTACTGTGTATACGTCACTGGATGTGACGTACCCAAATATGGAAGTTCTTTCTGAGTTTAATGTAACTTAAATTTGCAACAGAACCCAAGTTATTTACGTCAGAGTCTGAGAACAACGCGGACACATTGGTGTCATCGTCGATATCGAGCTCGACGATGTCAGCTTCTCAGCCAGAGTCTGTAATTGGTTCGCCGGACACTTTTCACAGTTTCTCAGATGACACTGCTGTACCTGTCAGGTCGGTTTCAGCCATTATTACAAATAATTCGCTCCCACGTCTAGGAACTTCAGTCACGTCCCCAGTTACACCAACTCGTACTGGGCGGCCAGCTATTGATCGAAGTGTCTCTTCGCCTCATCTCCCTCTCATAGGAAATCGTGGATCTACACGAAATTCTCCCTCCATACCCCCTTCCACACCTCACAATCGAGAATGGACGTTGTTCGGACAGCTTATGGAAGACGAGGGTCAATTGAGACCCGCAAATGGTGTTAAGATTCGTCGTCGAAATGTTTGGCATGGTACAAATGGCACCAGTCCTGCTCGTTCAGGTGCTGCAGATCACGACCCGTTTTTAGTCTCCCCCGTGCCTCCAAGCAGAGTATCTCCGTTCTCAACAGAACCAGAACCGCTTCCACCGAATTTTCCCACAGAATCTCATGACCCTTGTGACTATGATTCTGACGATTCTGACGACTCCCCATCAATCCCTCCCGCATCCCAGTCGCGCATTCGGCATTTTTGCACATGGTTTCGAATTCCTACTCTCTCTACGCTGCAAAAGAACGTCCTTAAATGTGGTCTCGCATACCTCATTTCATCTCTCTTTACTTTCGTTCCATATCTCTCTAGTTTTTTAGCCGATGTTCCATCCAATGGCAAATGGTTGGGAGGCCCGTCTCCTTCAGGCCATATGGTGGCAACAGTGTATGTGCAAATCATTTCCGTCATCGTATTACTTATTCCTTTGTAGAAGCGTGTATTTTAATCCTGCAGTGAGCTTGCAGATCCATTGCGTTGATTCGTGTGTCTGATCACTAAGACTAGAAAACGATCGGTGCGATGGCTGAAGCCGACATATACGTCGTCTTCGGTGTTGCATTCTCGGCCTTTATCGCTCTGGGTAGTATGGGCACGTTCTGGTTTTTCGAGGTCCGGTCAATGTCGTTGCAATACCTGTACTTTTTTTATATTTCTAAATATTAACAATGATGCTCTTCTTTAGGTACGACCTGGGTGGGAATGGCTAGCCGATGTTTTCGTACTCTCTTGGATAGCAGGGGCAATTTTTATTGTTGCCTGGCTTAAAGTATGGATGGCCAGACCAAGTTTCAACACGGGTAGGCAGCTAGGAATCTGTATGGTTAGAGTATACTGATTCGGAGTAAAGCATGTAGCATGATGTCAATCATTATCTTCAGCGAGTACGTCTTCACACTTTTTAAGTGCCTAGTATTAATCCCTTCCCTCCAGCATTGTTATGGAAGGAGGGTTGCAAACACTCGCCCAGCTTTGCTTTACGGTGGTAGTCGGGTCAGCAGTCTCGAATCTTACCTGTTTCGCCCTTTGGACGCAAAGTGCAACCACAAACCTACAGTCAGAAAGATCTTAATGTTTCTTTCCTAGTTGAATGCTGACTTCTCTCCTTCCTTCAGGGATGATATGACCACCGCCCTGGACTCTTTTGCGACTCTTCTACAAATGCTCACACGCACCTTCCTGCTCGACCCTGACTTTCATCCTAAGCAGTCCAAGCTCCTTCGCGCCGTTGATGCCCATCAAAAGTCCTTCACATCCCTCAAGCGACATCTCACGGAGGCTCACTCGGAATGGCTTTGCTTTCCTCGTCACATGGCCGCTACGGGCGCCGCATACGACGATGCCGTCGCTTGCCTCAACCGACTCGCACAACATCTTGGTGGGCTTCGAAGTGGTACACGGTTACAGGCTGATCTCACGAGAGCACATCGCGATGGGAAACTTGTACTTCAGCGTGGCGTGGGCAATACGAAGTTATTCGTACCATCTGCTTCCAAAGTTAAAGACTGGAACAGACGGACAGGGAATCCAAGGTCACCGACCGGACAAGTCGCAATAGATGACGACGAAGCGATGCTCTCGGCGGCGGCATCTATGTTTGGTGATCTTGTGGATGAACTCGGTCCGCCCATGAATGCTTTAGCAGTTCGTTACATTGATTCTATTCTTCGTGAGACTTATTGGGTGTTTATATCATCTCTCTTCTTATCTAGAATACCTGCACTATAACATTGAAGCGCATGCAAGATGCATTCAAACGACACCGTACTGGTGATCCAATGGACTTGTATGAATTTTTTCAATTATCGGAAGACATTGAGCGCGCACTTTATGCATTCGACCAAACTTCTAATCACGCCGTCATGC
>QMFG01006858.1:0-21628 GCA_003314545.1 Ramaria sp. MG151 | reverse complement strand
ATAGGCTCTCTGATGTATCTTGCAGTTGCTACAAGGCCAGACATTGCCTACACAGTTGGTGTCTTGGTCAGATTCAGCTCCAACCCTGGTGTATCATACTTTTCAAGGTGTTTCTGATTTTTCTAACAGTAAAATTTCTTGTGCCTCCAGTGATGGAATGGATTGAAGACAAGATCAACATTCTCCTGATTTTGCTAACCAGTTGCAACTGCAACCACACAATAATAGGCATGCCCTTTAACAAGTGATTTCAGCAAATTACTTGTAGAGAAAACACATAGGGACAGGGTACACTCATGTATATGCCTTGCGGGTTAATTCGTCTTCAATCGGCTGCACACACGCCGTCGGCGAAAATACTAGGTATTCATATTGCACCTCCCCCATGAAGATAACCAATTCTGGCTCCGGCTGTAGACACTTAACGTGAATCTTCTCCTGGATAATTCTTCCTTGATAATTTTGGTTGTTAGAATTAATATAAACTTTTCAACATGACACCCCAGTATTGACGCTAAAGCCCTTGTTTCATTCTCGCTTCGATACCGGAATGTCCAATTGATATGCATTTGTCTGGATAAGCGGCAAAAAATTATCGTGATCTTCGTGGCAAGATGCCTGAGACAAGGTATATTTTGATTATCATACTGATCAGTTGAGCTACCGCGACACCTGCTGATGTCTCGGAAAAAAATACATATAAGTGCCTGCTTAGTGGCGCTGTTGAGCCGTAATGGTGGAAGCCCACTGCGACTATTTTATCGAGTCTCCGATCAGAGTAAAGCCCCAGTAATGGCTCCAAAAAGGACAGCAGCAAGGACAGCAGCCAGTCCAATGGCATGGCCCGTACCGAGTCCCGCATTGAGGTTAGATGCAGCACTGGAGGCCTTGGAAGAAGCAGTGGAGGCACCGGATGTCGCAGAGGCAGGGGAAGTCGCAGAGCTTCCAGCAGTCGTAGAGGCTGGTGCGACAGATGGTTGTGTACGTGACCCAGGCGCAGTTGTCAATGGTGGAAATCATTAGCCTGAAACATAAGCGAACACTCACAACAGAGGACGCCTTGTAATCCCATGGCGTACGACTGGTCTGATGCGGAGCAACTAGATAGGAGACAGGAAGCTGCGGCAGCTTGGAACTTCTGCGAGGTGCACACGCAAGCGGTGTCAGTGCTGTTAACAGATGTAGTCAGTTATTATGAGAAATTGTATCTGGGCATTTCCCAACAGTGTAATGCAAACTCACACGCCATTGCAACCTGTCTGGGTGGCCGCGGTTGACGTGCAGTTCAGCACACAGGGGGGGATCTGGTTAAGGGATGTTGGAAGGGCTGAGGGTGCCGACGCCGCACTGCTCTGTGCTTGAACGTAGAGGAACGGCGAAACAGATAACAAAGCAAGGAGAATTAAGGAGAACATCCTGCGTGCCAGTTGAGGTGAGACAGGTAAACGGGTGGCGGAGCTCAAGTCCGAGGGGACCGACCTTTGATACAAAGCCTATAGCCTTATGATGGTGGGACGAGACGAACTTTTTTGCATTCTTTCTACTCACGGGGGCTAGTACTTATAGTACTAGGAATTAGTGTGCTGTTGTGACGTTGAGTGACACGAGAACCGCCAATATCGGCTGCAACCATCTATTCGGTTTGCTCCGATCTTTCATCATCAAAGTGCACACATGATCTTTAGACAGTTATGGGTTGGAATGTTCAGAATTCGATCCTGAGAACTGAGCTCTCAACCTCCTTCTCAGCCTTAAGACGAGTTAGACCTACCGTACCTTTCTGGCAACTCGCAGCTCATCGTGTTCCCACTCTATGGTCTCTGTACAGAGGATTGCTTAGGACTGCATCGCACGAACATGTATGTTTATGTCATCTATCAGACATGCTTTGATACATCCTATCCGTACAGATTCAATGGCGCATCAGGATACTCTTTCGCAAATACAAGAGTCTGACAAGTCCATCGAGGACCAGAGATGAACTGGCAAAAGGATATCGTGTAAGCTTTGTGGCTGAGATGCTACTATTGGCAAGTAACCCACAGGCGCAAGACAGTGGTTAGAAATGTTCCAGAATGCTTCTCACGGGGACGGGCACAGTATAGCCATCTTGGATAGGTATGATCGTTTGATCGATTCCAAGCGACAGCGCGAAGAATGGAAGTCGATTATCCGGGGGGAGATGGTTCGTAAATTCCAACTGTCAGATCAATCAACGTGTCATGTCTGAGGGTTCCCATAGCATTGGATGGACAAGATGCGGAATCGTCCTATCATGACTGGCGCACTCATGCGCCCTTCCCTTTTCAACCGCCCCCTTCCCAGATTAAAGCCCCAGCCCATACATATTTCCAGGATGATATGGAACAGACGCAGAGTCAGGGAGTTACGACAACAAAAGCAGGAGCGGTGGACATCCTGGCGAGATGACTTGCGGCGTGAAAGCACCTTCGAAGCGAATCTATTCAGACAGGTTCAACAAAACGGCGTGTGGTTTGAGAGATTATTTGAATATGATAACGAGTGGAGTACGTTAATGTTCCTATTTCTTGCTTCATCGATAAAGTTCTGACATATAACAGGTGCACCTATTGACCAGATTCTTGATTCCATCGCGGCGTCGTATCGTCTTGACGAAGCACGCGCGCGGACTCCCTATTCTCATGACTTGCTTTATGTGGTGAAAGAAGCGAGGCGCGAAAAAATACGGAATAAAACGCGCGAACGAGAGCGAGAACGACGAGGAGAAATATTACGTAGCACCATCAAACGGATGAACAAGGGACCACCGGCACATGTACTCTCTAAAATGTCCCCAGACCAAAGAAGAAGGGACCGTATCTTGCGGGGACCAGGTGAGGCAGGTTATGCTGGCCAAGTAAAAAGGGACGCCGGCATGAAACTTACGGACGACCAATCTTGGAGGCGCGAAGATGGCGATCCAAATTTTCAAGCAGGATTAGCAAGGAGGGAGAGAGCTATACGCAGGTACCAAGAAATGAGAAGGCGAAAAGTATAACATTCAGTGACAGACGTCGGTGCCTGAGATCAGATCAATGGTCCAGCGCCACCATCTTCTATATCTTCTGATATGGCGATTCAGTTCTTTTCTCCCTCCGCGGCTGGATGGTAAGATAGCCGTTCGCACCGACATGGTGGAAGATTTCACAGACATATGCCAAGCATCGCCATCACACATCTGAGATCCAGGGAGATAAGAATCCTATGCTTTGTGGAGTTTCATGATGCTCATGTTAACAAATCCCAGCCAACGATGAACGTGGGTATATATAACCGTGAGAATATCCTATGTCGATGACGCCAAACGTGTCCATTGAGGTGTTTGCTAATTGACTTTCAAGTAAAGGACAGACGGCTAGCCAAGAACCATCTCGCATGGCATGGCGCGAGGAACAGACACGAGCGCAATTTGGGTCCCCCATAGATACTGCCATCTTAAGTACTTGACTCAGGCTTTAAATGTGTTTCCGTGAAAGATGTGCCATGGCAGTGGCCGTTGTGGACCGGGGTAATCTGGGGTCCAATGGGGCTGGTTCGGATAACATTATTCCCGGAAACGAAAAACGCAGGGTAAAGGAAGTTAGAAAAGCATTGGTGATATTCCACGAAAAGATGTGCCATGACACTGCCTTCGTCATTATGAGTGATATGAGAAACGTGCGAACCTGAGGTCATGTGGGGTCGAATAACACTTTTCTCTCAGCGAAAAAAAAAGGAATAGAGGTTTGGAGGGTTTGGAAAGACAATGGTGGTAGTCATTCAGTAAAGAATAGAAATGATTGCTCGGAGGGATCTAAGGGGAACAACAGCCATCTGGAAGTTATTTTTCAAATGTGGCCGAGGCTCGGAAATATTATTCGAGCACAGACCTGTGACAAGAGAAAAAAATCAAGGAAAGCCAAATTATCATCCGACAGCGCACGACAGGTCGGAACATGATCGGAATTATCGCTGTGCAGAGGCATGACTCGAAGGATACAATAGAGTTGGCTCACCTCGTGTTGTTGTGTGCTGGTACTCCAAAGATCGTACGATAATGCTAGTTGAGTGTGATATAGAAAGGTTTTTCGATGTCGGGCATCATTGGTGTGTAGCAACCACAATGATCATCACTTCTCCTGTTTGAGCGTGGTGGCGCTTCTGCCGGTACCCGGGCATTGCATAAACGCTAGCTTGGAGGCCGCAATACAATTGTCGATATCTGGCATGAATAAATTTTGAGGCAATTATGTGATGAGCATTCCTTGTTGAGTGTTCTTCAGGTCACAGATCTCGAGAAGGTGCCGACCGGGAGGCTGTAGTACGATCGAGGGTTTTAGATATCTGGATTTTGAAGAGATTATCATAATAATCACCGTTTGTGTGCATCTTCCTGCATACAAAAGATTGTGTGAAGGGTATGGTCTTTTTGCGACGACCAGGATGACCCCCTTGTTGCTTCACGTTCTTCCAGACCTTACGTACACGTTTCTTTCCAAGTTTCTTGAAGACACTATGAGTGGGTGGAGGAGAATGACCATCCGCCCTGCAAGGTGGTCCAGCTACCGGGACCCCGGCCAAGCTGCGCCGCCCTGGGTTGCAAGAGTGCAGCCTTCGAGATCAGCCTAGCCACATATATCATTCGCGCAAGGTTACAACGGTACAACGGGTAAATGCGGTGGTATTAATTTATGAATGTCACAAGATGCAATATCAAGTGATGACAACGAGTGAAACGTTGCAGCCTATCAAGTTGGCACCGATTCCAAGCAAACAATCATCACGGTATGTCGCGCGATGTCCCATTTTTAATATGACGTATAACCTCCACATAGTATAAGTGGTATTTTATCTGTTCCAAAGTACGCCGCGACCGTCGACGCGACTTTGTCGTGAGCAATGCTCACGACGTCGAGTGAGTCAAACTCAGCAGCGACGTACCGTGACTTTTGATCTTGTCACAGCGTCTGCTAACCCTGTTGCTGATATAGCATCCATTGGACACACTGCTAGATGTGCCTGAGACAAAGATACAGCAGAAAAAAAAGATTTTACCGCAAGTTCTCTTGTTGCAATGCCTTTTAACCTTGAAATAGATACATTACAGATCGGGAAATCTTTTCCATTCCCAAGATGGCAAGAGGATGGATCGGCCCTTGCGTTTCGCGACGTCCCTTACGCTTTTCTCCGCCACCTTTAGTCTGGCTATGTCAATCTGGTACATTCTGGTCAAATTTGCAGTCAACCCGGATTTCATCTTGGGGACTACAAAATACCGAGTGAGCAGTGCCAGAGCAGTGCCACTTACCGATTTTAGAAGGCTTGATGTACATGTTACCAGTTCCGTTACCATAAAATGCGGGTGCTAGTGGATTAGTTATCCAACCCCCAATCCCTTGCGACCATAACCTTCAAGCACTATAAGTCTCTCATCGTTCAATCCAAATTCAACATACTTGTTGTCCCCTCGAGACATATCGCCTTCCCTTGCTTTCACCCCAGCGCCAATGTATCCCCCTCTCCATAACTTTACAGATTATTCTGATTACCGCAGTCAGAGTCATCGTGCGTGCACCCCGCAGTCATTCACTTTATTTATTCCTCTATCCCCTAAGATGCGCATCTCGTAGGCCAATTCCCAGATTATACCCTTCAAGAACTAGACTATCCAAGTATTCTTGGTTCGGATGGATTTTTCCACAATTTTCTACCGGGACCCCTGGTATTGTCATCGTCGGTATCAACCGACTCTCCCAGTTTGAGTCTCCAGGATCTCAGCACACCACTTCTTCATTCTTATCGTCTGAGAGACACTGCTTCCGTGGAGCCATGGCTGGAACTACTCAATGACAGAATGGGAAGTAGGTGTCAGTGCCGCTGGCCGCATTGTTCGGAGCAGTTTGTCCAGGGCAGTAGTAATGCCCACATGCATGTCCACAGACATCTAGGCACAAAACCGTATGAGTGCATAACATGGTGAGTCTTCACATCCTAGTGATGACTCCCGTTACTAGATCTATTACGACAGCCAGAGCCAGTTTTCGTCAGAAGTCGCGGCAAGGCGGCATCGAGACTCGAGGAGAAAATTATTTTCATGCAAAATATGGCGAGCCACCAAACACTGCTGAGTGTCCGACCAGGCTAATTCATTTTTCATGCCTTTTATAGCTCAAAACTGTACGCGAGGAGAGATTATCGCAATCTCCATCAAAAACGGTGTGAGCGGAACCAGATGACTGGAATTTATTAAGTGTCTACCAGGAAAGAAGCGGTCGTGGTTGTAGTATTAGAAACCCCTTGGGATTGATTAATTCTTTGAGCAAAGGGGATTGTATCGGGGAACCTGTTGTCAGTAATGGGGCTGTTTCTCAGTGCTTAAAATACCATGTATTAATCAAGATGCGTTTTAATATTAGTTTAGTTGAATATTTTGCTCTGCGTGTATACGTACAATCGGTGTGCAGTAAAGTTCATTGTCCCTCATGGACCCACAAAACACGTTTTGAAGGCGCTGTAAACATGCCCATACAGCAGAACCCTTGCAAGATTATCACACGCGGACGTGTACATAGTGAGTCGCTCTGCAGCAGAGTTCCCAAATCGTTGTTCCTCATGGATCCCTCGAACACGTTGTAAACATGCCTATACGGCAGAATTTTTGCAAGGTTGCAACACGAATGGATCGGACTTAATCTCTGACCTTGTAGTCTAGCCTGTTTATGTGCATATCACTGAAGAATGAGGGACACGGGCCAGCAGCGCATGGAAATCGTCCGAACCTATATAAATGTTCATCCCTGCTTTGCTCCCGCCCTCACACCCGAGAAAAGCATCGCACATATTCCTCAACCGCGAAATTTTGGTAAATAAGTCACAGGATGTAAGATTTGTCTTTATCTGAAGGGCAGCATCACTCACCAAATATAATCAGGGATGGAGCCGCAGACACTAGCTCACCTCCCCAAGTCAACCCCCATCTCGTTCTCTTTCAATCCATGGGGAAACTGTTACGAGAAGACCCTACTGCTGTTACCGCTCAGCTGAGTGCCTGGCTCTCTGATGAAAACTCGCCACCGGTTTGGACAGGTTTCGCACTCAGCATGCGAGGATTGGCGTACGAGGTGATGGACGAATTCGACCTAGCAAGACTGGACTACATCGAAAGCTTGCAGGTATATGATGACATGGCCGAGGCGCTGGGAAAGGAAGCCGTGCAGCGCATGGAGAACAACATTATCTTTACTCGGTTTCGATTAGGGAATCTTCCTCCTCCGGGTATGGTTGTCGTCAATGTTCTGTTTCCACACTAATTCTTTCAAATCACTAGTCCAGTCCATAGAACCTGAAAACATTGGTGATGGAACTGGCACTGAAGCACCATCTGGGGACGGCGACAAAGGTCCCACAGGTGACGAACCACCTATCATTGATCCTGTTACAGGTGATTCATGGCAAGCTGGCGGTTCCACAAGCACCTGACCTTTCCCAGGTTCTGCAGCCACGCAGTGACAGCCAACAGAGTTTGTTGAGTGATTGACAGGATGCTAGTCGAAATACGTAAAGTATGTCGACGATAGTCGGTAACACACGGGAATATACGGCATCATTCAAGTTGTGAAACGTCAAATGGTGTCAAATCATAGAATAAAATCAGGGAGATCGAGAGTTGGCTCCAGATGGCCGCCCAACTTCTTGCAATGTAGCCAAACCTATGCTTGATAGTTTATATCAACATTATCGTTGATTTATGGCTGTTCCCTTGGAAGCACTGGGAAAACAGGAATTAGTAAATGGTCGTACGATATTGAGAGCAGGACATTGCAAATAGTTGTACAATAGACAACAATGTTTTCCAAGTCTTTCGTCTGGCTGATGGATCCAGGTGGCGTTGTCCTCCGGATAAGCTGATAATGCAGTTTTTTGAGCATTTTTGGGATAAGCTAGCTTTGGTCCGTCGATTAGGTGTCGGCAAACTATATGAAGTTTGTGGAGCCCGACATTGGCCAGTAAGCCAAGGCAATCGACAATTTTGGACAATGCTGACCTCTGCGTATAAGAAAGTCTTGGTTCTCCTGGTCAGGACTTACTACACTATGTGCCGTTGTATTTCCCTTCACGAACTGATCGACTCCCGCCAAGCGAGATCACGAACTTATGTCTCTATCTGACTCTCAACGCTTCGCTCTCATGAGACTTTTAAAAGTAAAAGTTCTATAATATCAGGCTGGTTCCAGTTCCACAGTATTAGAGAAAACAAATTACCGTTCAGTAGTTAGTTGTCTTCAGCTTGCGATGTCCAGTTTTAGTCCCTTGCTGTTTTGATTTTAAATGAGCCAGCGAACTCGGCAGAAAATTAACGCCGATTTAGGACACCACCGCCAAAGGTGTCTCTAGATCATGTTCGAATGTTAAACTTTCATGATCTACTACTCGATATCAATTCCTAGGTGAAGATAGTATTTTTGTATCGATATCATGTTTTTAATTCGACAGATGCTGACAAGAACCCCTCACTGAGCAACTCCGGCTTTACATAATCTGTCGCAGTATCGCGTCTTGGTATCCTTCACGCGTTTGGACGCGTCTGTTGGTTCAGAAACCAAACCACAATGGTCTACATTCAGACCATTACAATTCAAGGATTTAAGTCATGTGCGTTAGTCGCCTTCCTTTTGCAGCTTCGCTTACTGTACCCCAACAACTCATCCTGCCTGATGCAACGATGACAATTGTATGTTAATCTGTGTTCTTGGCACCCTTAAGACCGTGACCAGACGCAAATCGAGCCATTTTCACCTGGTCACAATGTCGTTGTCGGACGGAACGGTTCAGGCAAGAGCAACTTTTTTGCTGGTGAGTGAAGGGAACGGAATCATTAGCAAGCCTTACATTCCTTTGATTTTCTTTCGGACAGCAATTCGATTCGTCCTTTCTGATGCGTACACATCCATGTCGCGTGAGGAACGCTTGTCTCTTCTACACGAAGGGGTG
This sequence comes from Ramaria sp. MG151, assembly GCA_003314545.1. Lineage (NCBI taxonomy): Eukaryota > Fungi > Basidiomycota > Agaricomycetes > Gomphales > Gomphaceae > Ramaria > Ramaria sp. MG151. Next base: position 12,637 of record QMFG01006858.1, on the reverse strand, counting down.
GCCAATGCCACAGTTAGTGCATATGTAGAGATCGTTTTTGATAATAGCGGTATGGGTTCTGTTAGCTCTATTCCTGTGTTCCACATTGACTCGATTCTTCCAAGATTCTCGCTTTCCTACTTCTTTACCCACGTTGACACTTCGCCGCACCATTGGGGTAAAAAAGGACGAGTACTCCCTAGATCGAAAGAGCGCGTCCAAGGCAGATATCATGAACCTCCTTGAAAGTGCCGGGTTCAGTAAGAGTAATCCGTATTATATTGTGCCTCAGGGCAGAGTTAGTTTTCCATTTAACGTTCTAAATCCCTTCTCTGACACTTCAGCCGATAGATTACTTCGCTCACAAACGCCAAAGACCACGAGCGTCTGACATTATTAAAAGAAGTTGCAGGCACCAAAGTATATGAACAACGTCGATCGGAAAGTCTGCGTCTCATGGAAGAGACTGGTATGTTCATACTGCATTGATGAGTGTCTCAGTTCATAACTTCGGGCTACCTACTATCAGATGCAAAGCGAACAAAGATCAATGAACTCTTGCAATATATCGAAGACCGTTTGGGTGAGCTGGAAGAAGAAAAGGAAGAACTCAAGGAGTTTCAGGAGAAAGACAAGGAGAGACGTTGTTTGGAATATGCTCTATATTGGAGGGAGGTGGAGGAGGTTGGAGAGGCTCTCGAGAAAGTACGATATCTAATCATTTTGTCACCTAGCTTGATTTTAATACTTCTGCATATTAGCTGGAAGATGAACGCAAGGAGGACATGCACTCGGCTAACGAGCGTCAGCGCGAGTTCAGCAAGCGGGAGAAGAAGATGGAGGTTTGTTTACCCTTAACATGACGTGGCCCACCTGTGATTTTATCCATTCTTTACCAGGAATTCGAAAGGAGCATCAAGGCTCAAGGGCATGCACTAGCTGTTCTTTCCCTCCAGAAACATGGCACGAAGGCGGAGCTGGCCGATCTTGTGCGCACCCGTACTGAGTTAGAATGCATCGTCGAGGACCTTAAAATAGCGGGAGAGAAGGGGGAGGAAAGAAGGTTTGTTGATAAGACCGAGTTGTGATTTGGTGTACTCACGGACTGATTTGGTAGAGACGGGCTAGAGACAGAGCTGCAGAACGTAGAGGGAGAGATTAAGGACAAGGAGGTAGAAGTAATGGAGATTGACCCTGATCTTGATATGCTGCGGAATACAGAAGCGGCCGAACGCAAAAGGTGAGCCTTTCCCATTGACATTTATATGAATAATGGTTCATTGACTTCGAAAGGCTCGCCGAATGTGAGTCACGTCTTGATGCCTTGTATGCCAAGCAGGGCCGGCTTGCCCAGTTTCGCTCTAAATCGGAACGCGATACTTTCCTACGGAAGGAGATTGAATCTATCAAGAGTTATCGTGCCACCCTTATGCATGACTTTGAAGAGATTAGAGATAGTGTGAATCGAGAGAAGGACAGATTGGCTAGTTTAGATGAACGGGAACAAGCAGTAAGTGCAGAAATGAACGAGCGCAAGGAGAAAATGAGGGTTTTGGGGGAAGATATAGCAAAGTGGAAAGAGGAACACTCTGAGAAAGTTGAGCGGAGAAAGTAAGTTTCCAAGTAGTTTCAATTAGTTTCATTCCTTTCTTGCAAGTTAAAGAGCATACTCAATTCTTTGTCTAGGGACCTTTGGAGAGAAGATACGAAGTTAGAGAGTACAGTCAGTCATGAGAGGGACGAGTTACGGTCAGCCGAGCGGAATTTAGCGAGCATGATGGACAAAGTACGTGGCTGTCAATCAATTGTGCTGGGATACTTATCACAAACCGGCTTACAGGACACTGGGAGCGGTTTGAGAGCAGTGGACAAAATTGCGCAGAGATTGAACCTTCGTGGTGTTTATGGCCCGATGTACCGTCTCTGCGAGATTCCGGATCCCAAGTACAACACTGCTGTGGAGCTGACGGCAGGCAACAGGTGATTGGCTCGATATTAGCTTCGCATGCCATATTATTACTCATATTCATGTGTCTCAGTCTCTTTCATGTCGTTGTTGACACAGATGATACTGCTAGCAAAGTCCTCGATGTCATGCTTAAGGAAAAGACAGGGCGGGTAACCTTTATGCCACTCAATCGACTCAAGCCCAAGGCTGTTGCATTTCCTCAAGCGCCTGACGCAATCCCTCTCATAGATAAACTCAAATTTGACGAGTTACACCGAAAGGCATTCCAGCAGGTTTTTGGAAAGACGTGCGTATGCAAGGACCTTACAGTGGCAGCTGCATATGTTCGAAGCCACAACCTCAACACAATCACACTCGACGGAGATAAAGTTGATCGTAAAGGTGCTCTCACTGGCGGATACCATGATGTGCGGAGATCGAGGATTGAAGGGGTACGTGCCGTCAAATCCTGGGGAGAAAAGTACGAAAGAAATGCGAGTCGATTACAAGAGGTGAAAACGGAAATTACTCGGCTTGAGCAAGACATTACCAGGGTGGTCGGTCGGATGCAGGTAGCGAGCGCCCAGAGAAACGCTGTCCAGGCGAGTCGTGAGCCGTTGCTTCAGGAAGGGGCGGCGCTCGAAGAAGAGAGGCAACAACTGAAGGAGAAGATCCAGAAGGCCCAGCTGGATAGCGAGAACATAGAACTTGAAATCGAGTCGCTGAAGCAGAGACTTATTGATTATGAGCGGGAGCTGGCAAGTCCAATGGCTGACCAGCTGACGGCGGATGAAACCAAAGAGACAGAGAGGCTGGGAAAACAAGTCGATCGGAGTAAACAGACCCTCCTCGACCTAGTGCGCCGTAGAAACGATGTAAGTGCTTACCGTCTTCTTTGAGATCTCTAATGAAATCTTGTGAATCATAGCTCGGGGAGCGTAAAGCCTTGGCTGAGATCGAGCTAAGGGAACGACTGCGCCGCAGGCGCGACGAAATTCGTAGCAAGATCGAATCATTAGGTGAAACAGAAGCCGGTGGTGAAAGCGCTGCGGAAGATTTGGAGACTCGCAAGCGGGAGCTTAAACACCTGAATAGAACCATCAAAGAGTTAACGGAAAAGGCGCAAGGTAAAATACTTCAGCCTAGTCTCGTGTATCATGTCTAACACTTAATATACAGAAACCGAGAAGGAATCTGAAAGTTTGGCTGCAGAGCTACAAGATTTAAAGACTTCACTAGAACAGATCCAAATGCAACAGACTGAAGACAGTCGGGGGATTTCACGCCAACAAAAGAACACGGAACGTTATCTTTCTAAGAAACAAGTCTTGTTATCACGTAAAGACGAATGCAACCGCAGTATCCGTGACCTAGGGGTTTTACCTGAGGAAGCGTTCGAAAAATATACGAATGAGAAGATCGATCGGGTGGGTCTTCATTATTGAGCCCAAGAGGACACCAAAAATGACCCTTGGTTTCAGCTTTACAAAAAGCTTCATGCTGTAAACGAAGGCCTCAAAAAATTTGCTCACGTCAACAAGAAGGCATTCGAACAGTATAACAACTTCACAAAACAGCGTGACCAGCTGATACAAAGGCGTGAAGATCTGGATGAGTCGGCCCAGTCTATCGAGGAATTGGTTGAGGTCCTAGACCAGCGCAAAGATGAAGCCATTGAACGGACATTCAAGCAGGTCGCGAGTAACTTTGAGGAAGTTTTCGAGAAACTTGTGCCTGCTGGTCGTGGGCGATTGATAATCCAGAGAAAGATCGATCAGGTACGTGAATTCTTTGTATTCCGTTTATTTACCTGTACAACTTTTATTTAGGACGAGGAAGATGTCGAGGAAGCTGAAGACACGCAGCAAAGTTCGATAGACAACTATACTGGTGTTTCTATCAAAGTGAGAGTCTTGTACTCCCTATGAAAACAGCAAATTTTTTTTGAACAAAGAACAGGTTTCCTTCAATTCTAAAGTGGACGAGGGCCTTCGAATACAGCAGCTTTCTGGCGGGCAGAAGTCTTTAGTTGCTCTCGCTACAGGTATGTGATCCAGTTCTCAATCATTCGGTATTTTCTCACCTTTCCTATGCAGTCTTCGCTATCCAGAAGTGCGACCCTGCTCCATTCTACTTGTTCGACGAGGTATATGCCTATTTTGTTTTCCTGTTAACATCAGCTGTATTTCAACATTTGCTTCCAGATCGACGCGAACCTCGATGCGCAATACCGTACGGCTGTGGCTGGCAAGTGCAACCGTTGGTCCAATTTTGATTCGTCCTGACGTTGTGACGCAGCTATGATCCACGAACTTTCCTCTACCGCTCAATTTATCACAACCACGTTCCGACCCGAAATGCTGGTAACTGCAGACCAGTTCTATGGGGTACTGTTCAATAACCAAAAGGTGAGCTCCATTCGGAGCATCACAAGAGCGGAGGCAAGTACATTCATCGAGTCGGTAAGTACATGGTGATGTTGGCATGGTTAGGATGACTGACGCAATAATTATAAGGAAACCGCTGCACAATGATACTCTGCACGTGTATCTATCGAATTGCTCACGTTTACTGTTGTATGTCGATTGCGTATCTGTTTGTTGCTTATAATCACTTTGTACTTCTCGAGCGTGTACTTTGTTTTATATTTGTCATCATTTGCGAGCGACGGTGCTTGCAAAGTTTGAGATTAAATATTAACTAAGTTAAGGTTTTCTGGAACCATGCGACGGTCTGTTCAAATGACTGCTCAAAGGCTTTTTTGATCTCTGGGTTGCCAAGGTTTGGTCGAGCTGCAAAGCCGTGAACAGTGCCTGCAAACTCAGCATGATACGCTTCGAATACAGGAAGTCTTTTACCTTTATAATCTCGGAACTCATAGTCGAGTTTACTGGCTTCGTGCTTGCCTTTGAAGATGACTTCGGTTTCGGCTCTACGTTCTATTCCAAAGGATTGGTCTTCTGTAAAATATGAGATCTCAGAATAGGAACAGGGTCAATTGCATTCCGAACCACGACCAACCTTCCGCACATATCCATGACGTAGGAATCTGGGATGCCGGAGACGAGCTAGAGCATGAGCAAATGTTGGCGAAACAGTGCACATACCTCCATCGCTTCAACTTGTGCCTTAGTGGTTGGTCCGGGATGAGCGACAACGGCACTAGTAAAGAGATCTGTAGATGCAAGTCGGACAACCATAGCTCCACCGTAACAGAAGCTGATACCCGGAATGAGTACCTGTATTGGGATGGAGATACATACATGCCAATCACGTACCCAACAACCCCGATCTTCTCGTACTTCTTTTCCTCCTTAATGCGTTTCACAAACTAAATAATAAAAAAAGAAGTGCGTATATAGGGGCGGATAATAGAGGGGAGTGGGATATGTAACTTACGGTGGTGGACCTGCGGTCCACAACACTGGCCTTTAAGGTAACAACTCCAGTGAGACATCAAGGTATCATGCGATGGGCACCCTCTCACCCTGTTCTGGATAAGACGTGGAAGAGATAGGATGATCGTCCAGATAAATTTGAGCTTCTGCATAAGGGAGGATGGAGTACCAGGGACGTCATGGAGCAGAGGAGCTACTTTTGGTTCGTCGAAGGGAGGTTGTCCTGCTCATAAATGAGTCTACCGCATCGGACTCACTGATACAAATGACAACACCATTGAAGTAATCGGGAACCCATACATCGCAGTTCAGCCTCTCACTGTACTGGTCAGCCATCAGCTTGGGGTTGGCAAGCTTTAAACCAAATATGTCTGTGAGAAGGACGATTGCATTTTTCGAACCAGGAGAGGGGGCGGGATGAAAATACGCAGAGCCGTCGAATGAGCCGGTAGGAGTTCCTGCCAGAGCATGGCCTTCAAGACAACGTTCGCAGAGAGCGCTCATATCGGTATCGAAGAGAGGTAGAAGGCCTTCTTTATGTAGCAGTCGGTTTAAAAATGACAATCGAGACTGACACTAGGGGCATAAAGAATTTTCCCATGCCCCCAGTGTGAAGCGGCCCAACCGCCCAAAGGTGGATCAATTAATCAATCGTGGGCAGACAGGAGGGTTATTGTTGTCACAAAGTTTTTGAGAAACTTTCGGAAGTTGGTTCAATATTTCTACAGATTCTAAACTGAAAAACCTTATACAAATTTAATGTTTAGCTAGGGTTTTTCCAGAGATCATTAGAGAAAACTATGATAAAACATTGTAATCCTGAAAAAGCACCGGAAAGACAGAAATTTTTGTTTTCCTGGTGATGATGATACGGTCCAACCACCTTTGCAAGTTTCAAGTTTTTTCTTACGCTGTTAGTTTATGTAGTGTTGTGGACACTTTGGTCATGTAGGCACTATTTGTATCTATGTGGTTTGTCCTACATCCACCATATGTGTCTGTATCTGTGTCCGTGTCTGTGTATGAGTCTGAGGCTTTCTGAGTCTCCATTCTTTTCACTATATCATGCAACATAAACTTTCCTTGTGCCCTCAGTGAGAGCATCTCAAGCTTGCATCCTCAATGATTTTATATGACCAACATAGCTGAGCAGTTTGGAAATAAAATAAAACTAGCTGCACTAGTGGCTTCAGCTGCTGCTACAGCAATGTGGCCTTGCCACAAGGAGAATCCTTGCTATGCTTGTAAAAGAAAATAAAACATCATCTTTATATACATCATATTTATGTACCTTTAGAATCACTAAGAACCAATAGTATGACCTGTTAGGAAATGATATTTTTAGATAAGTATCAATGGCCAGTTCCTTAACATTTCTGTCCTTGAACTTTATCTACCCCTGAATTCCTATTTGCTCATGTATAAGTAGTTCACTTAGGTGGCTCTACAAACTAGTTACTTTTAGTCCAGCCACTCACATTGTTAGGTATGTTGTTTGAAAGCTTGATTTGAATAGTTCTCTTGCTATGTGTCTTTGTATCTCTGTCTTTTAAGCTGGTTCAATTTAATACCATGCTCATGTTGAAGGAATACAAACATAGCTATGTTATTTGATCTTATCTTATTTGTGGATGTGTAGTTTAAACACCACTTGTTACTTATCAAGCTTTTAGTGCTTTGACATATCTCATCTTTGTACCTGAGGCATGAGTAACTACTTCTACTCTAGATACAGAGAAATGATATCATTGTAGAGTATTTTTTGTAGAAAGATTGATATTTTGTGAAGGAAAGATATTAGCAAAAGTTCTGAAAATTTCATATGGTACACTAGAACATGTTGGATATCTACCAACTTGAGAAATCATGTGAGTCCGATCAAAACTCATTGCTCAATGAATCAAACAAAATAATCACTCACTGGGGCAGTTTTTTTGACCCTCTATTATTTTACAATCTAATACTTTGTGTGACCCCCCTTTGCCTTTAAAACTGCCTGTATCCTCCTAGGCATGCTTTCTATTGGCTTCTGGCATATCTCTGGTGGTATTTCAGTCCACTCCTTTGCCACCCTGTCCCATAATTCATGTACTCCTTTGGATGGTATGTCATATTGTCAGAGTTTGTCCTTGAGGTGTTGCCAGTCAATGGGATTTAGATGAGGGGATTGGGCAGGCCACTTCATGGGAATGATGTTGTTGTCAGAAAACCACTGGTCTACCTTTTTTGAGGTATGTTTTGGATCATTGTCCTGTTGGAAGTACTATTTATCCTTAGCCATCTCCAAAATTTCAATGCACTCCTCCACTCCCTCCTTCCAAATCTCACAATACTGCACTGCATCCATGTTCCCCTGCACCTCTATCAGCTTCCCCACCCCATTCCAGCCCATATACCTCCAAACCATCAAGTTATTCCCCCCACAATGTTTGACAATTAGTGTAGTGGTCCTGTCTGATACTGGTTTCCCTTGTTGCTTCCAAACATACACCTTCCCATCTGACCCAATCCTATTGATTTTTGTCTCATCAGTCCACAACACTCTCTTCCAGTCCTCAAAAGTCTAGTTTTCATAGTAATGGGCAAACTTTAGATATTGCTGATAATGAGACCCCTTGAGTATAGGGACTTTCTTCTTTGTTACTGATCTAAAGCCAGCTTCCTTCAACACATTCCCAATAGTCTGAGGAGTGACAGAGGTAGATATGATGGAATTTATGAAATGGGTGGCTTGGACAGCATTTTCAAGCTTCCCAGAGCTGATTTGATAGATAATTGACTGTTTATCATAAGGGGAAAGCTTGGAAGGATGGCCACCAGGATGACTTTCCTTATCCCCCTCTACCTCCCTACTGATCCTGCCAATAGTACCCTTCCCCAGGCTGGTCCTAGCTTGAATTTGATGATGGGAATACCCCTCATTGAGGAGAGAAACAACAGAAGAAATGCTTTTCAGCTAAGATGAATTTTATGGTGGTGGTAAGGAGTCAAGGAAATGAATGAACAAAGTTCAACATGCCAAATTGATATAAATAAGGACACATGACATGTTGATGATTCACATGACCTACTCCTACCTCATACTGTTATGTAACATTGAAAATCAGAGAAAATAATACAGGGTCAAAAAACTGCCCCAATAAGTGATTATTTTGTTTGATTTATTGAGTAATGAGTTTTTATTGGATTCACATTATTTCTTGCATTGGTAGATAGCCAACATGTTCTAGTGTATCATGTGAAATTTTCAAAACTTTTGCTGATGTCATTCCTTTACAAAATATCAATCTTTCTAAAATGCACAAACATTGGGGTAGTTTTTTGACCCCCTGTATCCTCTACTAGTCTCACACTCAGCCCCCTTTAGTTTTATCTGACCATACTACTGTCAGAATTCAATTATCAAGTGTAAAAGTCATAGATGAATATAGTGTTAGCAGTATCATTTGGAAATGTTTCTATTTGTAATAGAATAGTATTTGAAAGTGAATATAAATCCTACAGTAAAAGTGAGCAGCTTTCGAAAGGTTTGCAAAAAGGTGCATAGTTCCGAAGAGATAGATATTCCAAAAGGATTCTATCTCGTGGATTGAATGAACTTCGCAGTCCATGTCGATCACAGCCAATGGTCTCACATTCTTTCGAAGTGTGTTTAAACTAATATAAATAAATTTAGAGTACTCACTCAAATGTGAAGTTGCTGCTCAAAGTGGTTCACAATGAGTTGGCAAGTTTGAGTAGAACAATCAAGTAGACATACAATAATTGAACTAGAGAATATACATGCGGATGTGCTAGCTATATACCAAACAGTTCAGAAGAGAGAGTGAATGGGAATGAGCCTGTGAGGATTGGAAAGTAGCTAAAGTACATGTATACTAATTAATGTCCATGGGAAACAAAGGACAAGGGTGGTAGGAAATTTGTGAATGAAGAAAAAGATTAACAGAACCAATAATAGCCCCTGAAACATGTTTCCGAATTGCATGGCTCTTCAGGTAGGGATAACTATGTGCAAATCCTTTGGCGGGTGATCCTGAGGGTCTAGAACATTCATATCATGGAGCCTAATAATATGGGATGTCATTGCAAGCTTCAACAGAATAGAGATAATTCGATCAATGAGTTCATTGGAAAAGATGGGGATAGTGATGGGGATAGTCAGGGTGCTTCTTTTCCAGAAAAGATTGTGATTGGACCTGGTCATTGATTGTTTCACTAAACACTCAATGGAATAATTCCTGAAGTGGATTGGGGACTGGATCAAATGTGTGTGAAGGATTGAGGCTAGGGTATTTTGGGTTTCCAAAAGGGATCTTTGGAGATGTTCAGAAAGACGTACTTCGGTACTTCAACAGTGAAATGTTGTGAAACACGATCGTGACAACTACTCTCTTCCAGTGATCTAGAGTCCAGTCTTTAAGCCTGGTTGCAGAGTCCATTCTATCCTTCTTTCAATAAAGGGAGACCTCATGGGATAATATAGTTGAAGTTCTGGAGTTATTTGTGCCATTTAAACTTTATATATATATCATATGACTAGAAATCATATAACATGAGCTAATACATCGGTAAAAACCTTCAACTTTGACTTTTTATTTTTATTTATTAACAGAAATAGTAGCAGTGGGATCACAGGCCAATAATTAAAGGAACAGGGACTGGTGTCTATTGATTGGGCAATCCAAATCTGCTCACATCCCATACACTAAAGCAATAAAGAGCACCCTGCGAGCTGTAGTAATTTCAAGGCCTGATGTTACATTCACAGTCAGAGTATTGGGGGTCTGTCACAGTCATGTATCCAGCCAATCCCTGGATCTCCATATCTCTTAGGCCGATCTCCAGATCACTTCGATCTCTGGATCTCTGGGCTCACACGGAAAACCTTTTTACCCTTTATTTCTGCTTCTCCTTGTCATCCCACTTTAATCCCTCATTTCTATATTTTAAAAATCTTTTTTGATAGTCATGAAACATGTTTCACTTATATTAATTATCCCCGGACCCAATCCCTGAGACTCTCAGTATATAAACCCTTAACCCTCTTGTATATTTCTCAGTTTTGATATTGACTTAATACACCTCATTCTCTACTTCCTCTCTCTCAATGCTACAACCCTGTCACAATCATATCCTGGCACCTTACTGTCAGAATCCAAATAACAGTGATAGATGTTGTGGATAGATGTTGGGTTAGTAAAAGTGTTCGGAAATCTTCCTAAATATTAACAGAGTGGTTTTGGAAAGCAAATAGAAATCCTACAGTAAAAGCGAATGACTTTCGGAACGTCTGCGAATGAAGTGCATAGTTCCGAAGAGACAGAGGTTCCGAAAGGATTCTATCTCGTGAATCGAATGAACTTTGCAGTTCATGTCGATCACAGCCAATGATCTTACATTCCTTGAAGTGGATTTAACTAATAAAAGTTGGATTGGAGTGCTTACTCAAAAGATATAAAGTTGTTGGTAAAGTTGAGTTGGGAGCGAGTTTGGCAAGTGTGAGTAGAAAATCAAGTTGACATATGATAATTGAACTAGGGAACATACATGCGAATGTGTTTAGCTATATACCGAAGGGTTCGGAAGAGAGGGCAAATGGGAATGAGCCTGTGAGGATCGGAGGGTGATCAAGGTACATGTATACTAATTAAAGGCCATAGAAAACGTAGAATAGTGGGGGAGGAAAATTGTGAATGAAGAAAAGGATAATCGACCATCACCAACTCTTGAAACATGTTTCCGAATCGCGTGACTCTTTGGTTAAGGATAGCCATGCCTAAATCTTTTGGAGAGCCATTATGAGAGTCTAGAACGTTCATATCATTAAGCCTGATGATATGGCAAGTCATCGCAAGCTTTGAGTGAATATAAATAACTCAATCCATAGTTTCATGATGAAAGATGGGGATAGTGATGGGGATAGTCAGGGTGCTTCTTTTCTAAAAAAAGAATATGATGGGACCTGACCACTGATTGTTTCACCAGGATTGTTTCAATAGATGACGTATTTGAGGCGAAGTGATAGGCAAAAGAGTTGTGGGATGAAAGTGATGGGAGTGTGGGAATGTTGCTTCGGGCTTCGGACGAAATGCTTCGGAAGGATTGCTTCGGAACGAATATAGTGTGAATTGAATGTCCAGACTGTGATCGTGACACTTACACTCTCATACACCTAGTTCCGAACAAACCCTCCAAACAACTCCAAAGATCACCTTTGCACCATTACTTCACTTATATTTGATCCAGTCACTCAACACAGTCCATATGACACTCCATTTGATGTTTAGTGAAACAATCATTGGTCAGGTCCAATCATGATCTTTTTTTAGAAAGAACCACCCTCACTATCCCCATCACTATCCTGTCAGAATCCAAATATCAGTGATAAAAGTTGTAGATGAGTGAGGTGTTAGTAATTTTGTTCGGAAATGTTCTAATGATAATAGAATGGTATTCAAAAGTGAAGATAAATCCTACAGTAAAAGCGAATGGCTTTTGGAACATTTGCGAACAAAATGCATAGTTCCAAAGAGATAGAGGTTCCGAAAGGATTCTATCTTGTAGATCAAATGAACTTTGCAGTTCATGTCGATCACAGCCAATGACTTCACTGTCAGAATCCAAATTTCAGTGATAAAAGATGTATATGAAGGTTGGGTTAGTGAATCTGTTCGGAAATATTCCTAATGATAACAAAATGGTTTTGGAAAGTGAATAGAAATCCTATGGTAAAAGTGAATGGCCTTCGGAACGTCTGCGAATGAAGTGCATAGTTCCGAAGAGATAGAGGTTCTGAAAGGATTCTATCTCTTAGATCAAATGAACTTGGCAGTTCATGTCGATCACAGCCAATGATCTTACATTCCTTGAAGTGGTTTTAACTAATCAAAATGGAATTGGAGTGCTTACTCGAAAATAGAAAATTGTTGTTGAAAGTAAGTTGGGGATGAGTTGGCAAGTGTGAGTAGAAAAATCAAGTTGACATACGATAATTGAACTAGGGAACATACATGCGGATGGGTTTAGCTATATACCGAAGGATTCGGAAGAGAGAGCGAATGGGAATGAGTCTGTGAGGATCGGAGAGTAACCAAGGTACATGTATACTAATTAAAGGCCATAGAAAACAAAGAACAATGATGGAAGGAAAATTGTGAATGAAGAAAAGGATACTAGAGTATTACCAACTCCTGAAACATGTTTCCAAATCACATGGCTCTTCGGGTATGGATAGCCATGCCTAAATCTTTTGGAGAGTCATTATGAGAGTCTAGATTGTTCATATCATCAAGTCTGATGATATGGCATG
>QMFG01006846.1:0-11536 GCA_003314545.1 Ramaria sp. MG151 | reverse complement strand
AACGATATGAACGTTCTAGACTCTCATACTTACTCTCCGAAAGATTTAGGCATGGCTATCCCTACCCAAAGACCCACACGATTCGGAAACATGTTTCAAGAGTTGTTGTGGGTCCGTTAATCTTCTTCTTCATTCACAATTTTCCTGCCACCCTTGTTCTTTGTTTCCTATGGCCTTTAATTAGTATACATGTACCTTGGCTACTTTCCAACCATCACGGACTCATTCCCATTCGCTCTTTCTTCCGAATGGTTCAGTATATAGCTAGCACATTCGCATGTACATTCCCTAGTTCAATTATTGTATGTCAACTTGATTCTTCTACTCACACTTGTCAACTCATCTCCAACTTACCTTCAACAACAACTTCATATTTTTTGAGTAAGCACTCCAATTCCACTTTTATTAGTTGAATCCACTTCAAGGAATGTAAGATTATTGACTGTGATCGACATGAACTGCAAGGTTCATTCAATCCACGAGATAGAATCCTTTTGGAACCTCTGTCTCTTCGGAACTATGCACTTCATTTGCAGACGTTCCGAAAGTCATTTGCTTTTACTGTAGGATTTCTATTCACTTTCCAAACCCATTCGGTTATCATTAGGAATAATTCCGAACACTTTTACTAACACAACATTCATCCACAACATTTATCACTGTTATTCAGATTCTGACAATAGTGATGGGGATAGTCAGGGTGGTTCTTTTCTAAAAAAAGAATATGATTGGACCTGACCAATGATTGTTTCACAAGAATTGTTTCAATAGATGGAGTATTTGAGTCGAAGTGATAGATAAAAGAGTTGGGGGATGAAAGTGATGGGAGTGTGGGAATGTTGCTTTGGACTTCAGATGAAATGCTTTGGAACGAATATAATGTGAATGGAATGTCCAGACTGTGATCGTGACAGAGTTGTTCCAGTTCAACTTCAGCATCCACAACTGTCTCATAGGGACCAAAGTTGATCATCAGTTTGTCAACAAATCCATCATAATCCCAGGGCCATGGGAGGTTGTTTGCCATGTCGTTGGTTAGGTACAGCTTGAAGTAGTCGAGAGCCATGCCTTTCAGGAACAACAGGGCATATGTGACCTTAGCCTGATTGGATACAAAAGCTTTTGGTTTAGCACAGAAATTCAATTTACATTGAAGGAGGAAGCCACATTTTTGGGTTGGATCCATCAAATGAATCCAGTTCTTAGTTTTTCACCTTGGGGCTGTTGTCTTTTCTGGAATTCATGGACTCTGCAGGTCAGGGTCATTAGCCAGGGGTCCAGGTGTTTGGTTTTCTTTCAACCATGTAATTGTCGATTGTTGAGAACCTTCTGCTGAATGTAGGTAATGATGACAAAAAGGCAGGTTTGTGGTTGGGGGCATGCTTCTAGCTCTACAAACCAGGACCATTCGGGTTGCCCATGAGGGTAGGTTATGGGTGGTTAATCAAGTAATAACCATTTTGAACTACTGAGTCTGGTAGTTCTGTTGTTGCTGATAATAAATGACATTTCAAGTGTGATGATATGATTTCCAGGGAGGGTCACTTAGCATATACTGGGGATCCAGAGGTTCCAGTAGACTTCCAGACAGATCAGAGGCAATAAGAAATGTAAAAAAAAAAAATTATATTTTGATAATTTGTTTTGTTTTGTTTTGTAGTTTATAACTTGTGTATTTGGTATGCTTGAGGAAGCACTAATTTTTCTTATCTAAGCATGATTGAATTGTGATGTGGGAGAAGCACTGGTGTGAGGCTAATCTATCAGCACTTAATGTTTGCATACAGCTGCATGAACAATTGTTGATAGAGATAAAGGCACAACTCAACAAAATTGAGATAACTTTTGAGTACAATAGATATCTCAAAATGATAGCAAAATGGCCGGTGGCAATTTGCAGTCAAAGAGATAATAGCAGAGATAACAAGCAGCACTGAGAGATCAAGAGTAGGTCTGTGGAGATATACTGCCTAGGTTATTCATGAGAAATACAAGCCTATTTGAAGGAAAATGTAGCTATGGAAAATGTCTTGTGGATGAGAAAGAAATTGGGGGTTTGGAATGAGTCTGGGGTGCTAAACTATTTGAGGCAATCATCTAGCTACTACAACCCTAATTACTTTTAATTGACTTGAAACCGATGCTCAGTTTTTCAGAACTACAATTGAAATAATCAACATAATTTTTCAGTCTAGAAAGAACAAGAAAAAGAAGAGAGAAATAAAACTTCATGTGTGTGTGCAGGTGCTTGTCCGAAATGAATTTGAAGCTTCTGAAGCTTCGGTTGCAGATCTGTGCCAATATATTTGGATAGGAATTGGTTTGATGTTTCCTATTGTAGTTTTATTGGTGTTTCAAGTCCATGAATGTGGTGATCAGTAGTCTTGTGTGTGCAAATGTTCAAGGGGATATGTATGTGTCTGTTTGTGAGCCTTTGGATTCATGGCTGACCCTCTGGTTGAATCCAGAAATAAACAAAGAAAATTCCCAAGGCATTTAGCCTTGGATTGTGTCCAAAATAGCTTCTAAATCATTTTGTATTTATATATATATATTGCTCAAGCCTATCTCCCTGATATGAGCATGTGATTATGTAATCCATTCTTTGAATCGAAAATAACAGGAGGGACTTGGCTTCAACTTATGTGTTGTGCCAACTTAGTATTTTGTCCCTGTATTTCTGATGTCCAAGTAACCAGAGGGTCTGGATGAGCCAGAGCTTATTGTGGGTCATAGTATAGAGAGAGAGAGTGTGTGTGTGTGAGAACAAGGTGTATTAAGTTGATATTAGAACTGAGGAACATACAAGAGTTTTGTGTTTATGTACTAAGGGTTTTGGGGATCAGGTTTGGGGACAACTAATATAAGTAACACATTTCATAGCTATCAAGAAAGATTTCCATAACGTGGAGATGGGGGTAATAGAATGATGTCAGGGAACAAGAATAATAAGAGTGAAAAGGCCTCCTGAGGAGTCCAGGGTTCCAGATGGTTCCGGAGATTGGCCGGATACATGACTGTGACTCTGACTCTGAATACTCTAGGAAAATCAAATATCCTAGAAAAACTTTCTAGCTCAAAAAATAGTTGGGATATTCCATTTTTTGAGAATTAATTAATTGACTACTTTAAATATCCACCCACTTTCCAAGCCACATTCCCAGATAGGGAATAATTCCCTTTTCTAGCATGCCTAACTTCTTATTTTAGAGTCTGATTCTTATCAACATCTTTGTCTTTGTAATTATTACCACTTTGGGAATGTCATGGGGGGGGGGGGAGATTAAATTTGTGAGGTTGTGAGGGCACATGATTGGTCAGTGAGATCAGAAATATAATTATTCTTGTGTGGACAAAGGCTATTCAAGTTTCCACATAAGCAACTTTATGTGTGGAACCAGGTTACAAATCCTACTTTCACTGCAGAAACTGTTCATTCTTGCATGGATGCCGGGAATCTGAGATTCGATGGAGTTTCCGAGTGTGGAAAAACTACGTGTTTTCAGCATTCCCACGGTTTTCCGCAAGCGGAATCTCGGCTGCGTTCCAAGCAAGTCCTGTCGAAGATTTACGAGCGTTTGGCGCGCTCGTACGCACTCGTCGTGGGCTCTTCCTCCGCGACCTATAGCAAGCTAGACAAGCTCCATTATATCCTTGGGAATCAGACAGTTTAAGGAGTTGGTTTGCGTCAGACTTCTCATGTCTGGAGGTCACGACAAGAAGCGTGCTTTTCTGAATGACACAGAAGAAAATGGTATACATATGGCCGCTTTTGCCACTGCGTCCTCCACATATTCTCGCCAGCCTATTTCTCGCAATGGTGCCTACACTACTGTTCCCGCGCAGCCTCGACCACCATCCCCACCTGCTTCTGCATACTTCTCAGGATTCACTGGTCTTCACGATGAGCCCTTACCAACAGCTGGTGCACAGGCCCATTTCTCGTACAGCACAACACTAAGAAGACACCATGTTGACGCCGTGGCATCTCCAGAACGACCAGAGTTAGGACTTCTACAACCTTTGGTGTCGAGCGTCGAAGAAGCGGGAGGCTGGTTGAGGAGAATAACGGATGATGTCAGGGGTGGTGCGTCGCGAGATCACGCACTTGAAAATGGTTGGGGTGAACCTTCTCAGTCACATCGACCACACCGAGAGACACCTTCAGCCAAATATGCACATCTCCCTGTGGAGGATGCTCTTCATGACTTTCAGACTTCCCCCGTCGCAGGTCTCCCATCTTCTGTTGTCCCAGCGTTGCAGGCTATGCACGGATACAATGAATTTTCTGTGCAGACTCCCGAGCCTGTGTTCATCAAGTTCGCCAAAACTATCTATGAATCTCCCTTGATCCTGTTATTATTTGGAAGCGCAATTGTGAGCGCATTCATGGGTAACATCGATGATGCCGTCAGCATTACAATCGCCATTCTCATTGTGTTGACTGGTGTGTGCCAATGTCTACTCGTCGAGCAGGTTTTTGAATCCAGTCCTTAGTCGGGTTTGTGCAGGAACGAAGGTCCGAAAAATCTCTCGAGGCTCTCAACAAGCTGGTTCCCCATCACTGTCACATCATTCGAGATTCCCATCCTCATCATTTATTAGCTAACGAACTCGTTCCGGGAGATATTATAACTTTTAGTGTTGGCGACCGCATTCCAGCAGATGTACGACTCCTTACCGCCCTTGAGCTTGAAGTCGATGAGAGCAGCTTGACGGGTGAGACTCGCCCTGCGCAGAAGTCTACTGGGGTGTGCAGTGCAGGATCGGATCGACCCGGCGAGACTGTCGGATTAGCCGAACGGACATGTATCGCCTATATGGGTACCCTTGTACGGAATGGTATTGTTTCACTGCCTTTCCGCGCTTGGATGGGAGATCTGACCAGATACAAGGAAGGGGTACCGGCGTAGTCGTTGCAACTGGACTACAGACTGAGTTCGGAGTAATATTTTCGATGATGCAAGACGTAAGTCTTCTTTTGAATTCCTATTCTGTCGTCTAGCTGGATATCATGCTGTTTTGTTCAATGTATTAGGTGGAAGATAAAAGGACCCCATTGCAGCTGAGCATGGACGACCTTGCTAAGAAACTGTCAATTGTCTCATTTGGTGTCATCGGGGTTATCGTCTTGATCGGGGTTTTGCAGCAACGGCCGTGGCTGGAGATGTTTACTATTGGAGGTTTATTTCAATAACTCGCTCTCATTTGCGTCCATTAAGTTTTTCTTGTTAGTCTCTTTAGCTGTAGCGGCCATTCCAGAGGGCCTGCCGATTGTAACGACGGTTACACTGGCATTGGGGGTTTTACGAATGTCACGTCGCAAGGCGATTGTTAAGAAGCTTCCATCGGTAGAAGCCTTAGGATCTGTCAGCGTGGTTTGCTCCGACAAAACAGGTTTGTTTTTTGTCCATATGGTAACACCCACCACGCTGAACGATCACAGGCACCCTCACACAGAACGAACAGACAGTCATTGAGGCGTACACAGTTGACGAGCTAGTCCAAATAAGCAGCTTGCAAGTCCACAGCAATATTGAGATCTCTGCTGCATTACAGAGAACGCTGGAAATAGGTTGCCTTTGTAACAATGCGTTCAGAAACGAGGAAGGAGTGCATGTTGGCCAGTCTACAGATGTGGCACTACTCAACGTTCTCGGTGTATATGGTATAGCGGACTTGCGAGAAGTGCGTTGGATTCTTAGGCTGGCCTGAATGTCCGTTCACACACTCAACTCAGATGTTCACTCGCTCGTCGGAGAGCCCATTCAACTCGGAACAGAAATTCATGGCTGTTAGTGGACGGCATACCGGTCCTGATGCCCGTGAGGTATACTATATTAAGGGATCCATTGACGCAGTCTTGGCGCGGTGTAAGTTCTACCATGTATCGGACACATCCTCCCCCGCGTTGGACGCCCGGACGCGCTCCGTCATTACGCTGAAAGCAGAAGAAGTCGCTGGACGCGGTCTGCGGGTTCTCGCCATGGCCTACGGGTTCGGATCTGTAGAGTCACAAACGCAGTTTCCTCCAGAGAAAGGCAACCTTGTATTCACGGGGTTCCAGGCCATGCTTGATCCCCCGCGCAAAGGTATTGCTGACGCCATTGATTCGCTCCAACAAGGAGGAGTGCAGGTCGTCATGATTACGGGCGACGCAGAGCAGACAGCACTGTCGATTGCACGAGAGCTTGGACTGCGAATACAATCCGGCGGGGCTAATTGTTTGACGGGTGCTGACCTAGACAGGATGGGACCGAGAGAACTCGTGGAACGTGTTGGCAATGTAAATGTGTTTGCACGTACGACCCCAAGGCATAAAATGGCCATTGTAAAGGCGTTTCAAGCGAGAGGGAAAGTAGTTGCGATGACCGGAGATGGAGGTAGGAATACACTTCTTAGCGTATATCCTTAGGTGCTAAATCCATCAATAGTGAACGACGCTCCCGCACTGAAGATGGCCGACATTGGAGTGTCGATGGGAAAGAGTGGGACAGATGTCGCAAAGGAGGCGGCAGATGTTATCCTTGTTGACGATAATTTCGCCACAATTCTTTCTGCAGTCGAAGAAGGTTCGTATATACCTGTCTCCAGTACTACTGTCATCAATGCATTAATGGTATGGTATCCCTTAGGAAAATCCATATTTCACAACATTCAAAACTTCCTATCCTTCCAACTTAGTACAGCTGCGGCCGCACTCACACTTATTACACTAAGCACTTTCTTTCAGCTACACAACCCTTTAAATGCGATGCAAATACTATTCATTAATATATTAATGGACGGTAAGTCACCCACTATTATGTGTTAGAATATTGTTGTTCACTCGTCACGCTAGGCCCGCCGAGTCAGTCGTTAGGTGTAGATCCCGTTGATCCCGCAGTGATGCGCAAACCGCCACGAAAGAAAGACGAGCCAGTGATCAGCAAGCGTCTACTGATTCGCGTCTTGTTCTCAGCATCTATCATCGTATTAGGCACCTTGTTTGTATACGCTCACGAACTCAGCGATGCCTCGTTGTCGACCCGTGATCAGACCATGGCATGTACTCTATGCATTCCGAGCTAACTTGGCACAAGTCACTGACCATCGTGAATCGTAATCGCAGACTTTTACATGTTTCGTGTTCCTTGACCTCGCGTCTGCGGTACAAAACCGTGGTTTGGGTTGTGGGTTATTCCAGAACCAGATGCTGCTGACCACGGTATCCGTGTCGTTCCTCGTGCAGCTCTGCTTAGTGTACGTGCCAGTCATGCAGGCCATATTTCAAACGGAGGCACTTGCCATGCGTGATCTCTTCGTCCTGTTGTGCTTGGGCGGCACGTCCATGTTATTACATGAGGCACGGCGACGATACGAGCGGTCGCTCAACGAAGATGAAACATACGCTTTCTCAGTGGGCGAGATGGCGTAGGATTTCTTTTTTATTGGTATGGGTGACATCGCCCAGTACTTTACTTTATGTGGAATACCCCGGCACATGTTATTCAGAACAGCTCATCACTAAGGAGGCTACTGCTAGGACAAGGACGAATAAGGTTGGAAATGAAAAAAAATACACACAGGTTACGACAGTAGATATATATACACAACATGAGTTTATTTCCTCGCAAACGTGATCTGA
The DNA here is from genome assembly GCA_003314545.1 of Ramaria sp. MG151. NCBI lineage: Eukaryota > Fungi > Basidiomycota > Agaricomycetes > Gomphales > Gomphaceae > Ramaria > Ramaria sp. MG151. The sequence goes on along the minus strand of QMFG01006846.1, from coordinate 3,909 downwards.
AATAGTCATTAGTACCAAGTCCACGATTGCAAGCACGAGCCGAACCTTGATTTTGCCTTCCCCATCCAATTTATAGTTGTGCAATGCATCCTTAGCGACGGATGCAGAGTTTTCGTCCATATATTCCACGAACGCAATGTCCTTCTTTGTTGGAATAAGACGTACTTCGTACAAATTCGGATATCTTCCATAAAGTCCATACGTTAGTCAATGCAATGAAACTAGGTGAGGCGACACTGACTGTGAGAATAATGCTGTGAGCTGATCCTTAGTAACATTCTCCGGAAGATTCTGGAGGAAAAGGATCTTGTTTGGCGGTAGATACTCGTCGGGCATTTGAACATTTGGACGCTTGGGGCCAGGTAGAGGCACCACTCCGTCAACTATAGCTGTAGGTGAGCACAAAAGCTAGACAATGAAGACATCGCTTGTGTATACCTTGTGTTGCGGCTCGTTTAGCGGCAAATTTACGTCGCACAGGATTATCCAACCGTGTCCGTCCTGAGTGCACGTCAAGTCAACTCAATCGACAAATCATTATCCAACTCACGTTTTCGTTCTTTCCGGTCTTTCAAATGGTCCTCGAGACTATTCTCGTCTATAACCTTCACCACTGCATCAGATCGCGTTTTTGCAAACGAGATTTGCTAATAACGAAGTCAGCATCATATTGTGGTGAGCCCATGTGAGAAAAGGTTCGCACCATAGGCTTGGCGTAGAGTGGAAATCTGTTGACTTCCTTCAGGGCCTTGCTAGCAATCTCCGGGGACTCAAATGAGACAAAAGCTTGGCCCCGCATGCGCAAGTTCCGATGTGCTATTACATCGAGAACAGTGCCATATGATTTGAACAGTGCCTTCAAGGTGGCTTTCATGACTATAATATAAAAAGAGTTACACCCAGCAACTCCAGTGCTACAAAAAATAAGCATACCATCCACTTTGATCTTCTCGTTCAGGTTTTGGATGTAAAGAGTTTCAGATGCTTTTACTTCTGGGACTTCTGGGACTTCCGGAGTGGCGGGTTCTTCTGGGATGTGTTCAGCTAACTCTGCATCTGGCTCTGCCTTGGGTGTCATCTCGACGATGTCCTCCATAGCGTCCGAGACCGGTGCTGGAGGCGCTTCTACAGACATTTCGAGGCGGGAGAAGATAAAGGTTGGCGTATTACATAATCTCAATCAGTCTTTGGACTTGTTTAAACTAGATCAATACATTAAGACGGGAGGTATTTTTGAAAGGCACTTTCAGAAGAGTGGTGATCTATGAATCGTTAACATAGGATGAAATATCAAGAGTGTCTGCATGAGCTCCTTCGGCAAGAATCTTTTACCATACACAGTAATGAGATAAGCCACCTAAAGAAATGTGTCAAGATTAATGACTGCTTCAGGACAGCTGTTTTGGTAGAATTCAGGCTTAACAATCCACATCTATGTATCTTCATCTGGCCAATTACCAGCATGAAAACCAATGGGACCTAACGGAAAAGAAAAGTAAAACACAAGGCAAATCTGGGCCACATATGCCAGCTGTAATTGGGTACATGGAGAGGAAAATACAGTCATACTGGGCATAGCATGAATGTTCATACCACTATTGCTGTAGATATCACTGGGGGTGTGAAAACTTGCTATGGCACTGGTTCACACAAGGCCAGAAGGGAGTTAATTAGAGTTGGTAGTTGAAGAGAATGCAGGTTGCTGTAAGGGCAACCCCAACCGGACCTGGGATATGCCTGCTGGCAGGCCTACTGCAAGGAATACTACCCTGTCAGTGTCCTTCCTGGGCCTGCAAGGGGACTCTGACCCCAAACTATCTACAGGGACTCACACTAGGCTGGTAAGGGAAATCCAAAGATATATAAGAGATCAAATGGACTACAACAGCGAAGAGCATACCTGGTAAGGGAAATCCAAAGAGAAAAGGGTGAGGATTCCCTTACCTAAGCAACTAACTATATAGTTACTAGCAATCAAATAGAGGCAAATGCAAAGGCAGCTAGTGCTAGAGAATGAGAGAGAAAGGGGAGGTGGAGAACCAAACACAGGGGATAGGATAAATCTAATATGAGAAGAAATGGGGAAAAGGAGGAAAAGGAAGGGGGAAAGGGAGAAAAGAGGAAGAAATGGGTTGTCCCCTGACAGTTGCACTCCATTTCATTAACATCTCACTTGTTATGCCAGGTTGAATGTGCACCCATGCTGTGGCTGAAAAAACTTTTTTGACTCCGACTGCCACCATTGCTAGGGTGCATTTTAGTTCTTCTTCCCATATTTCTGTAATAATCCATGCATCATCATCATCAGTCACCAGCATTGTATGCAGTGACTTCCCTCTACACACTTAATCCACAATGGCCAGGCCCCAATGCCAAACATGTTGACCAGCAGGACAAGAAGCAGAAACACACCTACACAGTGACCTGCAGTACCACTGACCATGGCACAAGTAAAGCTAGATACCCAAGGCTGCATCCAGTCAAGAGCAACAGCAGGCCCAACTAAAGAAAATCAGACTGAATCAGAAAAGCAAGCTGAGAACTCAGGTGAGAAGAAGGTACCTGCAACCCAAGTCACCACCAGAGGAGCTGTGGTAGACCTGGAGACACTTACCAGAGAAGAGATCAGGGATTTACCAGGATAGGAAATAAGGTATGTGGAAGCAGGTAAGCTCTACCTGGAATGAACCTTGCTGACAGTACCTGGCATGCCCTGGACAATTGGCATGTTGTCCACTGCAGTATTTCAGGTGATGCAATATAAAGGGGTACCACGCCAAGCAATAAATGCAATGAGATCCATTGCCTTCATGCTGGAGGCTGTCAAGGCTGATGCTAGATGTGAAAGACTAGTGGGTCAGATCAAAGAAAGCCTTGCAGCAGAGGGGAACACGCTCTTGGCCAAAATCATAGAAGCCACAACCCTAATCGATAAGGCCACCTTGGCAGCTGAGACCATGGCCAGAATGGATGGCCAAGTTGCTGAGGATGCAGCCACAGCAATTCAAAAAATACAAGTCACCTCGAACATGGTCGCCAGCTCAGTGACCCAGCTCAATGAGATGTCGACTACATACAGGGATGCCCTAGTAAGGGCCTCAACAATGGTGCAGCCAACACCAACCAGTGCCACACCACCCTCGACACTAGAGCCTGTACAAGGGAGGGTATCAAACAGAGGCAGGTGCTAGTGGATGCTGCAAATGTGGGAGTGCGCATCCTGGGAGACCTAGACTGTTGAGGATATCAAGTATCCCCTAGTTATATATTGTGATCTGAATAGTAATCTCAGTCGTCTGTAGATAGAACGGACTAATATTTATTGTCACCTGAATAGTAATCTACATATAATGTGCATGTATAAGTATCAAGTTATAAAAGAAAGGTAGAGTGTCTCACCTCAGTCGTCTGTAGATAGAATGGACTGAGGTGACTCGAAGGACTTGTCTCTCTATATATGTTGCAGAGACGAGTGGATGGAAAAACCTGTGTCTGTGCAGTTTGTGGATGCGCAGCTGTGGATGCATAGCTGTGAATAACTTCAACATTATATTCAATTCTTCATCCTCATTCTTCTATCTACATAGTTAACTTTAGTTGTAACTTGTACAGTGCTTAGATGGAAGCACTGGCTCCGCACTTAGGAATGGGGCAGTGCTAATTGGGACACCTCAGTGTCTGTCTATACTGAGGAGGTAAGCCCACCAGTCATCACCTTGAGATACCATAGCTAACTAATCTCTAGCTAATTGTTATCTAGGTAATGTTCTCTCAGTGTCTGTCTACACTGAGGAGGTAAGCCCACCGGTTATCACCTTTAGATACCATAGCTAACTAATCTCTAGCTAATTGTTATCTAGGTAATGCTCTCTCAGTGTCTGTCTACACTGAGGAGCTAATTGTTATCTA
>QMFG01006818.1:0-10238 GCA_003314545.1 Ramaria sp. MG151 | reverse complement strand
CCGCCTCGCCGCACTCAAGAACCAGAAGATATGTCGGACATTGCATCTAGTTCTCCGCCCAAAGGAGTCGCTGCCCGATCCCAGCAGCGTCCCGACCCCGCCACCTCCCGTCGATTATTCGATCCTAAGCGTGATCCCCCAGTCCGTTTTGCAGTTCTTGCCAGACCAACGGGTGCAGCTGTGGAGAGGCCCGCCCCTTCCCATAGGTCTTCTGGTGACTACGTTTCTGCGTCCTCCACCTCTATCTCCTCCTACCCACCATCCCTCGGCTCTTCAGCCTTTACCCTTACCTCTGCATCATCGTCATCATCTTCCGCCCCATTCAGCAAGGATAAAGAAGACCCCAACAGCCCAGTTGTGGCGCAGCTGAAGAAACTTTATCGCCAGATTTCCCATGCAGAGCGGAAGTTGCTGGATGATAAGCAAGATGACCCCAATGAAGAGCCAGCTCGTGTGGTTGTCCAGTCGCGTGAGCATCTTGTTACAGAAGCCCCTGATCCGTGGTCGCGATTAATAGCAGAGCACAAGGAGTAAGCTTCCACTGCTTGGATAGTTTCTTCCGCTGACATCTTTTCAGACTCGCAGAACTCATGCATAATTTCCTGACACTCACGCTCTCACCTCAAGTTCCAGTTTCTTTCCATGGATATCCCACTTCTTACAACATCCCCTCTCGTTTATGGACGAACGGATTTCACCGAATCCTCGAACACTTACGCCGCGCTTCCCTTACTTCCCCTCTCGCCCTTGAGCATCTTTCTGATCTTATTTACTACGCATATAACTTTTATGCCGGTCTTCTTGAAAACCCTATTCTCGATCCATATCGAGGTGGTTGGCTCGAGGCTCTTGGTGACCTTGCACGGTATCGTATGGCGGTCGCTGCGCACGTTGCAAGTGCACCGTTTGGTGGACGCACCAGCGAGCGGTTACCAACGCTATTTTCATCTGCGGATGGCCCAGAAGCTCGCATTGATGATTCGTCAAGTCCAAGCGTAGGTCCAGCGGCAGCCCTTGCCCTTGATGTCGAGCCTGAACGGGAGACGTGGCGTAAAACTGCGAGAGGTTGGTATGCTCAGGGATTAAAAGAAACGCCAGGTCTTGGGAGACTACATCATCACTTGGCGGTGGTTAGTCGTGAAGGAGAAGGAGAAGAGATGAGAGCCGTGTACCATTTCGTAAAAAGGTCAGTCGTTGCTTTCGTCCTAGTATGTCTGAATTTTTAATGCTCCTCTTAACAGCGTGATGACATCCAATCCGTTTCCTACTTCTCGCGAGACCGTTCTTGCTATGTTCACACCCACAGCGCAGGCACGACGGATGCAGCCGGACGCACGTACTTCTGACCTTTTCCTCCTTTTGCATGGCATGCTCTTCACACACATCCAACTTGACGACTTTGTGCCCACACATGCACGCTTTGTAGAGCGTCTTTCGCTTGAGGGTGCCGAGGAGCGTGAGTGGATCATGATGGCCCTCATTAACCTTGGTGCCGTACTCGAATACGGACGCAATGATGGTGCCATACGGAATGCGACGCTTGATCCAACCCTAGGTGGCCGTCTCCAAACTGCGTCGGATAAAAGGGTAACAGCAGTCGTCAACCGAACTGAAGATCTGAAGATAAAGGAATTCACCGGGGAAGAAAAGAAGATGGACGTGGATGAGACAGAAGACAAGGTCCGGAATGTCGAAAGTATCCCCAAGATATTGTCTCCGGATTCTCCCGAACTCTCCCATTCATTTCACCTTGCACTCGAATTGACCTTTACCACACTGTCTTGTGCCTTGCGCAACCCTTGGCGCAAAGCCAACGCCTTTGCACAGCCTTCCCTCAACCCTTATATCACCGTCATTCTGACTTTTCTCAGTACAATCGTCAGGCACTCGCCGGTTCTTGCACTTTTGGAACGAGCTGTTCCGTGGGATGATCTTGCGAATTTCTTTAACACAATTCCGCGCAACATCATGAATGCAGAGCTAGAACTTGGGGCAAAGGGACTTACCCACGGATGTGGCATACTCCCCGAGGACTGGTGTCTTCGTGGGACCGAGTGGATGCGCCGTGTGTATGAACGAGGGTTCTGGAGGACCGATGCGGGAAACGGTGAAGTAGATGTGCTCGACACAAGCGAGGAAAGTGCGGATGGAGCCACTGATGGTATCATCGAAGAGGACGAGGAGGAGCTGGGATCTGCGAAACCCAATGAGACTGGGCGCCGATGGGTTCGTTCATTCCGAGCGGGGGTGCACTTCGTGCGTGCAGTGGATGGCTTCGATTGGGATAAGGTGGAGAAGCGATGGAAGGTTGAAGGCGTTTTGCGAGATAAGGTGGAACAGTGGAAGGAGATTGAACGGAAGGAACGTGAACAGGAAGAGGCGAGGCGGATGAGGAGTGGAAGATGGGCGGATGACATGGAGATTGACGAGGACGAAGTGGAGGACGAAGTAGCGGAGGATGAAGATAGTGAAGACGAAGAGGATTCGGAACAAGTCAAAGAGCTCAAGGTGAGAAAAGTTTAATTATTGTTTGTTGTCTGACGACTGACCTCTACCGTTAGGCTCGTAGACGACATTTTCGCAGTCTTTTGCTGGCTGCGCAACGTGGTGGGTCTCCGCCACCACGAAGAAAGTTTTCCGCACGCCGCAGACCTCTTTCTATGTTAGCACGAGCTCCATTGCACGTCGTTGGTGGCTATTCTGTACTCGTTGTGGATACCAACATTCTCTTGTCTTCACTCAATCTTTTCTCGTCCCTGGTCGAGAGTTTGCGGTGGACAGTTGTCGTACCACTGGCAGGTACGAGTCGTTCTCCTGTGTTCCCAATTACATACTAACCCTTGCATGTAGCTGTCACAGAACTCGACGGGTTGTCATCGAATGAATCTCCACTGGGCACTGCTGCGACCACTGCTCTTGCCTATTTGACGTCACATTTGCGTTCGCACGCCACATCTTTGAAAGTACAAACATCGCGGGGGAATTATCTCTCTTCTCTCAGTGTTCGTCGGGAACAGGTTGACCTTCATGACGCACTCTCTTGGGAACGTAACATGGATGACCTTATTTTACGTGCTGCAATCTGGCAAGATGAGCATTGGGTTGATAGATCAGCCTTGCTCAAATCTGCGCCAGCAACAACGGAGGATACGTCCAATGCAGCAAAAGTCGTGTTACTCAGCTTTGATCGTAACTGTGAGTAATCCATCTTTCCACCCAAACATGACTGACATTGGTTTTTGCATTACAGTACGATTGAAGGCACGTTCTCGTCAGCTTGATGCTGCGGATGAGAAGGACATGGCTGCCATCCTCACCGCCGGCACATGACCTTCCGACGCTGGGTCTGGCTGCCTAGCTAACTGCAGTTTGCACGGGACTCGCGCTTTGTCTAGTGTCATACAATCACCGCTTCCGCTTCCTTTGACCGGCTGTGTTGCCCTGATCGCACATAGAAGGCACGATGCTAGTAGGAGGCAGCAGGGACGAATCGCTTTGCGCTTTGGAACGCAGACTTGATGACGCGTTGCGTTTCCTCACAGTCGTTACTGAACTAGGCCTCAACCTTGCCCATAGTACGTCATTCATTTTCCGGGTTGTTGGACATTAGTCTCTATGTACTTTCCCTGTACTTGTACTCATACCGCCTAGAAATTAGGAGCATATAATACTCGATATATAATACTCAAATTCTGACGACTCATTTTATAATCCGAAGCCAAAGTCACTCATTTAACTACTATTGCAAGTGTGTCGTTTCACTCCCATCTTGGCTTCCACCTCGGCCACTTGTACGACCAACGAGTTCACTTCTCAAATCCAGCGATTCAATATAACAGATGAACACTTTGAAAAAATGCGCAGAACTACTCTTTGCGAACCATGAGGGCCCAGGCTCCATTCATTCACAAAAGGCAATTGATAGTGCCTGAGCCCTATGCGTCAAGCAAGGTGAACGAGTGAAAATGACGTCTATACGAGGACGCCGAATTGACAGCACATTCAGTCACTTCACCGCCAGTTGGGAATGTCCAGCGGTAAGAACTCCTATTTTAATTTTTATAGCTTAAACATCAATTGCAAGCCGGGCTTCTTAGATCACCTTGTGGTCATCTCAGACCACTACAGGCAAGGATTCGTCACCATCCTGATTAACAGTATCAAGTGACTCCATTGTAACCTGTATGAATTGGTGTCTTCCCATCCTGCAGCTTGGATCGCCCTAGCTTATCTCGAAAGCGTGTGTATCATTCTTCAAAAGATAATCTTATCAAGCCCACGATATTCTAGATACTGTTGCAATGCAAGAAGCTATCAACCCAGAATTTGCGCATGTCCTAAGAGCATCAACAGTTAACTATGTCAAGACAGTTGTGCTCCGAGGATGAACCAGGGTTAAGCACCGTTTCGTGTGTGGATACGCCATTGTCTGGGTTGCCAGGAGCCTTTGGAAAGCCCTTGCGACATTGGAGGATGGGTACGTGTTCATCAAGCCACCAGAAAGTAAGTAACGAGTCATGGAGGCTTAGTCGACTGATCAGTCCCATTCAGGTATCTACCTCTCACTGAAAGCGACTGATGCAGACCTTCCTGCGCAGGAATGGTGAACGGCATATGTCCCGACTGTGTAACTGCATCCGATGTACTGCCAGATCGTTGCGATTATACCACACATTCTAGCTTCGGATGGTGAATATACATAACGCGGGCAAATACGTGTCGTCCAGCCGAACTCTTAGCAGGCTACATTTGCACAATATATAATTCACTCCAGATACCAGGAGTCGTGGGTGGTTGATTGGATCCCACGGATATGACAAAGCAGCGAGACATCTCATATTTTCTTCAATGGGCACGCTAAAGAGCACCAGGCAGCTCCGCCTTGCAGATATGTGGTACTCATACGGTAGTAACCGAGGATATACATTGAGTTTCGTAGCTACATTGATTATAGACAATAGACAATATTGTAAACAGGAGAGCATAACTGACCTACATGTAAATTTAAAGTTTTCGGCAGTTTCTGATCAAGTTTGCTAAGCTTCGAGATTTACTCTAGTGTGCAGCAATTGTTTGCGGGTTGGCTGCGCTAGCCAAAGGGAGTGCTAAACTGCTCGCCTCATCATGGTGGCAGTAGCAATTACTCGCTTCAGTCTAGTTCAACCTTCTCCTAGGTGGGAAGAAACAACTATGAATACTCCTGATAAGAACCTTTCAATATGCATGGTAGTACTGACATCCATTAGCGCCTGCATTAACTGGTCTTCTCCTTGGGGTCTCTCACGCGAACAATCCAGGGTAAAGTCCTGGCATTTAATCTTCGAAGAAGCTTTGCTCCCCAACGGATAGGCTGATCCTCTCCATTCCATTTATCTTCCAACTTGATTATCTTGTCCTCGTCATCAAGATCAACGACCACCAGCGACTCGACTATCTGCAAGAAGAGTGATCCAAGAAAGTAAGGACATGGGCATTGGAAATCAAAATCGTGCAACCTTTTTAGTCCTGAGAAAGCGCAGTGTGTATTGTTGCTTCTGCGAGTATACCAATTGGTTGGGACTCGTGGTCGACGACAACACGCGGGATGAAAGTGTTTCAGATTGGGGGAATATCTTTGGCTGTGGACGTGGTAAGAGCTCCAACTACCTACCAAGGCTGGTAAAATCTTACCATGGCAAAGAACTACATACAAGCATTGTTTAATGGTTGCTGACATGGGACATTGAATACTCACTTGTGGTGCATACTCCTTAAAACCAATGCATTGCGAGAAAGGATCCTAGATATCAGCATATATTCAAAGTCATGATTTCGCAATATGTTTAGCTAATACCTCGAAGACTGCATCTGGTCTCCACGTGCGTTCAAAAATCTCGAGTGTAGGCCTTGAACAGAACAACTTTGAACGAGAGAAAGTCAGAGAGGAAGTTGCAGCTTTTAAGCACGACACAACCACCTACTTCCTTCAAGTCATCCAGAACACATCTTCTTCTTTCAGAGATGTCTTCATCTGACACTCCATGCCCCAAGCTTGCTCGGGCTCTCTCGCCTTGGCTAGGTCGGCGCACGGGTCCAGAGTAATGTGCAGCCTCTGCCACTGAACGAACCAAAGCTGGTGTCGGGAGGCTAGTTGGCAGAATATTTCCTGGCAAATGGTGAGTAATGGTTGGGGGCGAAGGAGACCTAGACCTTGAGTGGCTCATGGCGAACCGAGAAGTCGGAGCTTGCGACCACTCGCGTCAGGCCTATTCGAGCTTAAGAGTTACCCGTGAATGACGTCAGCATTATTGCACAAAGACTAGTGCCCCAAGGCAAATCTAAACACTACATCCATCATAACATTGCGTAGCACTCGCATAGGTGACCAGAAAACGCCGACGAGAGCTTGCCAAGTCATAGCAAGCTCTTATATATACACTATCACACGCCGTTCGTCCCCTGCCATAACCCATACGTTTTCCCTGGTGTTGTTTGCCACAATCGAATGGTTCCTGCAGGGTAGTTCCATCAGCACAAACAAAGACTTATTAGGTGCTTAAACTTGCCATCCTCTGTACGAGGCTGTTAGTATAAGTCAGCTTGGGGTAACGAGATTACATACCACTACCACTGGCATACATCTCGCCGTCCGGGCTGTACTCAACGCAGTGCACCGGGCCATGGTGCCCTTTAAGTACTTCTCTTTCTTCTCCATTCATTCCATGGACCCTCACCCATTGATCACCTGCACTGCCAGCTACGAACCGGTCGCCAAGGACTGGGTGCAGTGACGCCGACGAAGGAGAATATGGAAGTGACACTTTGTGTGCGGGTTTGGAAGAAGGCAGCGCAGGAATAAAGGATACTGTCTGGCCAGATGTTAAGACTAAAGTCGAAGTGGGTACTGACAACTCCATTGATGTGACGGGTCCAGAGAAGCTCAGAGTTGAACTGGGGAGTTTTGCACGAATATCCCACCACCTACATGATCATTACTTACTAGCCGACTCACATTAATCGGGAGGGGTACGTACTTGACAGTCCCATCTTCTCCTGCTGTGACACCGTTCCACTCGTTGATCCACACGACACTCTTGACAGTTCCATCATGGGCAGTAGCGCTTCCTGCACCTCCCAGAAAATCTGGTTCGGCATCTGGTTTTCTCAGGTCAAACACTCGCACTTTCTTTTCTTGTCCGCCCGTGAGGAGATGCGAAGTAGTTGGAGAAAAGGCCACGCTTCGAACAATATGATTATGTGGGAATGAATGCAGCGCTGCACCTGAGAATGTATCCCATATTTTTCTGCGAGGCCATTCGAGCAATCAGGATGGAAATTGCCTTGGGCAGCGAAGGTGAGAGACGCACGCCGTGAAATCTGCGCTCCCAGTTGCAGCTTTGGAAGCATCAGCAGAGAGCTTCGTGCTCCATACAGCGCCCTTGTGCCCAATGAAGGTGCCTATCCAATCTCCAGTCCATTCCCTCAGCATCGGATTGCCGTCCTTACAACTGGACACCAACAAATAGGTGCCATCGTCCTCTAACGAGGAGAATGAAAGGTGAACCTGCAATGATGGTCGATTTGATGGTTACATGGTCTTCTTAAGTACTATTAAGAGTGTAAAGAGCGTACGACAGGTCGCGTGTGCCCGGAACACGTCAGAGGAACTGCTCGAGCTGTCGACATTGTGCTTTGATAGGATTATTCCGTGGCGACGGCGCTCCGCGCTTGGCCAATGCTAAGAAGGAATAATAAAGAAAAGCTAAGGGTACTATACTGGAGCTTCAGTCAAAAATGAAGAGGTGCTGTGCCAGGAGAACGTGGAGATTCGTGGCCGAGCTGGTTCAAGCAACGCTGATATAGACGCTGGATAGGTCGTCCAAAAGATCGAACTTACCTTCTTTGTCTTTTTTTCCAGAGCTCTTATGAGTATTTTGCGGACAACCTATCTCAGGTGTGGGTATGCCAATGAAAAGTCTTCCGTGAAGCCTGGACCATTCAATGATCGGCTTGGACCAAAATCTCGTCACTAGTACTTTCACATTGCATTCCTATAGTCAATAGCCGATGATTTCCTTCCACGCTCTTTTCCAAGGTAAAGTAAATTTATAACCCTCGAAGTACACCTGTTGTCCCGGTAAAAGAAACTGATTTAGGCTGACCGACCTCCTTATATCCAATCTGTGTGTTGACGACTGATCGCGTGAACCCTTCTACCGTCTCCACCGGCTCTTCTTTGCAAGGTCCAATGACCAGGTCCTCTGCTGTGGCTCTCAGCCATTCACATACAGGCACTTTTACCCATCGGTCAACAGCCATAAGCCCTGCTTTTTCGTCTCGTTGGAACCAGCCTAGATGGCCACCAGATCCTGTAACCAAAACAGCTGCATACCCCGTTTCCTGCGGAACTAGGAGCGGCACCTCCCTGACTATGGGGTCGTCCAAGGCATTGATGGCCAGGAAGGGCACCCTGATATCCTTCACATGACTGTGACTCGACGCCCACTCGTAGTAATCCATCGCGGAAGGAAACGGGAATGGGGGAGACGATCCGCCAACTAAACGTGTCAATTTGTCATCAATATCGATAAGTCGGGCATCTTTCGCTAAGACCAAAGCATCTAGGTTGGGTGTGAGAGCAGGTGGTCCTAATTGTACCAACGTGGGAAGGTGCTTCATAGCGAGTGTCCTCAGGTTATTTGCCATTGCTTTAGAGTAGAACGTCCGCGAAAGCCAACCCTCCTGGAATGAAACCTTGAAGTTGAAGGAAGTGGATATAAAGTCTGATCAGATACCTCAAGACTGAGTAGAAAGAAATAAGGAGAAATGAACATTTGTAAGAAAATCGCAACTCACTGTTTGCTATTCAACACCAAGTTCCAGGGCTGTTGGATTTCTTGTCAGGTGACGGTGATTACTGAATCAATTTCAAGAGCACTCACGCACGCTATGACACAACCAGATGCTAGCTTGCTCTTAGGACCTTCTTCACCGAGGTAACGTGTCATAACGTTTGCGCCCAAAGAACAACCTATACCGAGCAACTTTGCGCGAGGATATTTATTCGAAAGGTATAAGAGTGCCCTGCGCAGATCATCTGTGTAGCCAGCAGAATAAAGCTGCGTGCTAGTGAGTTCGACACCGGCACCTAACACGATAACAATTAACCCGTGGGTGTTTGTGATATGACAGAGAAGACTAACAGCCACGAAAATTGACGACGACACCACGGTATCCTAATCCTCCTTGTTCCTTTGAAGAACAAGCACAGGACAGGATAGAGCGAATGTAAGGTTCGTAAGACCCTGAGACCATGCGTCATCAAGAATGTTGCAGTATTTTGCAACCCGAGAGAACTATACCGCCAGTCAGACCTGCAACCAGGTTCAAAGGGAAATGCAACATGCTTCGAACTACAAACATACCATGTAATACAACTACAATTGGGGTCTCTGGATCCAATTCCTCCTGTGTGTACGGCGCAGTAAAATCTAAGCCTCTAATCCCTAGGGTTCAAAAGGCCACTCTGTGTTCACGAAAACAAACTATTGACGCACAGTGTACCTCCATCTGGGACACGAAGAAGTTGCCTGAATAGACAAGGGGTGGAACTGTTGGGAAACTGCCGTGGGCAGAAGGGGAAGCACAAACCTTTCATATACAACGTGATCTATCTTGGAGAAATCCCCAACAACGGAGTACCTGGTCAGGCGGAGACTTTAAAACGTCGTCTACATAAATACAAAGGGTAACTTACGCCGTCTGAAGATGGCCGTTAAATAGCCACCATGCAGGCTTAAATCCTTCGAAGATGCTTTGGCATCTTGACTCTAGGAAAGCCTTCAAGGTGATCCTAGGCGAATCCTTGACTTGCAAGTACACAGGAGAGGAAGAAACATAGAGACCGGGTTTACAGATAGCTGTCTGGGAACTCGTAGTCCTGGACAGCTGGATCCCCATTCTCAAGACACAGTGAACCAGGAACTAGCAAAAGTAGTTCTGGCGCTGCGCCGGTATGATAGCCATTCCTCGGGAAGTTGCTTTCTCAGCGCTTTGAGAAACTTTCCCACATGCTTCCCTTGCGTTCCCACATGCTTCCCCTGCGTTCTCATACCCCGCGGCTGTTACGGTCATGCCTGCGCCATGTAATGTGTTCAGCGGTTTCTCTGGCAGGACATAATAAAGTATGTCCTCGTGTTTGCGCACACAACACAATCTGTCTTATTCCGGTAGTATAGTGGTCCAAAATCAAGGAGGGG
>QMFG01006815.1:0-19256 GCA_003314545.1 Ramaria sp. MG151 | reverse complement strand
CAACCTGATGTATATCCCCCCATCGACAACAACCAGTGGTTCTCAGAGGAGACCCTGGCAAAAAGGTAAAACCTTCCTCCCAAAGGCCCCAGCCATTTGTACTCTTACCTTGCTTTCCACGGTATCGTGATCGAATCACAATGCCCCTTGAACCTATAGATGCGGTCGAGGTCGAGCATCTCCCAACGTGAGTACACTAGAAACGGTCCCTACCCCGATTCCTGACTTGTGTGGTAATATGACAGTACGGCTACTACCATTCCCTCCTTCCCCATTCAGGAGGACACCACTGATACATCACGGGCGGTGCATGTGCAGGAGCGTCGGCTTAAACGACGCAAAACGGCGACACGGCGACAGATGGATACCAGACCAAGGGTGCAATGTCCGGAATGCCCGACAAAGCTCCTAGCTAGCAGTTTACCAAAGCACCTTGGGAACGTGCATCTTGTGGCAGATACCGTTAAATGTCACCTTTGCACCAGTACACTGCCCCGCGTGGACGCCCTCCGCCGTCACCTAAAAAAGGGGTGTCCGGGAAAGAAAAAGGTATTTTGTCTTCTTGAACGAGCGCTGAGTAAAAGCTCACTCTCACGCAGAACAAGAATGTTGTGGTGTGATGTAGATGAGAGGTTTTCCATTAGACATGTTTAATTATCCTTTTCAGGTGTATTTGTGCTCGGTAATTGTGTATCTCTAGCTTAGCTCCCATTGCAATACTAGACATTCAACTCGTCAGTGTGGCTCTCTCGCCCCCTGAACATTTCATTCCGCCAGAGACTAGTCCACGGATCAAATGGCCACATCTGCTTCGTGAAGGGACAATTCTCCATTAGCACTTTCAAATCATCCTTTTTAGCTGTATTTATGCTTGATAATTGTGTATCTCCAACTGAGTTTACATTGCAGTCCTAGACATTCGACTTGTCAGTGTGTAGCATTTTACGAGCGTGGAATCGTAGCAACAAGTTTGGTTCATCTTTGCTGCGTACCGGGGCAGTTGTATTCCAGGTCAAACCTTGGTGGGCTCTAGCATTGGCTCTCTTGCTGCTTGAGCTTTCCTTGATTGCTTGATTCCCCCAGAGACTAGTCCATGCATCAAAAGGCCGCACCTACAAATTCTTGCTCGAGACCGTCATAGCGTTTGTGGTGCTGCCATATAAAGGATGTATTGTAGACAATGCGAACGTAGAAATACCGACAAGGCCCTCAAGCCTGCGTCGTATCGCTGTCTATATATTCTTTAGACAAGGAAAAATGGACTACCAATGAATACCACATACACACTAATCATCTCGGAGATATTGGACTATTCTGTGGCATTACCAGCGTTGAGAAACCTATAGAGACTCGCTTTCCACAGCATTGAGACACGTTGACAAGAACGTATAGATTGGGTGCCGCACCTCCTCAACTCCGTCGCTATTACAAATCGCTTCATGTAGTGATGCTATGGCAAGAAGTCAAAATGATCAGCATCTCTTCTGATATAGCAATTCCCAGGTGCCTAGGGCCAGTGACGCTGAGTGCAGCCTCGGACACTTAAAACTTTTACATTTGTCTAATCTCTGGGTGCAACTGGTTTACATCCACAAAGAAGTTACAAGCCCTCTGGAGGCTCTTCTGGTTTCTGAGTGGTCCAGCCATTAGTCGTGTATTAGCTGTTATCCTCAACCCCTTTGGGAACCTTCATATTGCCCTCACTATCGCAATTCCTACTGATAATGACGGGGAGAAAGCGCCCAAAACTACTGCAGGTGCGTTTCAGCAGGAGGCTTCCCAGGCTGGAAAGTTCGTAACTCAAGCTCTGGGACAAGGGCCGCATTAGCAGGCTCGCCAAGTTTTAGGTCTGCGACAGGCCTCCGCTTCACTGTAGTGGTGACATAACCTCATAATACGTTGATACAAACATAAACCAAAGCAGAAATAGCGCCAGCGTCGGTGCCAATTTGCACTGTGACAGGTGAGACTTTGGCTTCCCCCTAACACCGCTTTACTTTCAACGTCTCATCAGCCCATCGCCAGAGAAAGCTTTGGAAAGCGGATCGCTTTGAGTGTGCAATTTCCAGGGCCTTTTTCCATACATTCGGCCATATGGTGGTCTCTGAGGGAGATTCCTGAGGTTATTCTTTCCTTGACTGTGTGAATCCCCCCCCCCCCCCATTGTCCCATTTGACATTCACCATCAGGGAAACAGCACCCAGGAAATGCTGTGCTACGTCTCATTCAGAGAATGGCGAATAAGTGTGCCTCGAATCTCAGAACATAGAAAAGTGCAGCCCTCGCGCTTGAGAAAAGCATTTCAAGGTGTAAGGCCAAATTTGAAGGTGTTTCCAGTGTAGGGTCGGTGACATCTCCGCTCCATTGCACATACAGGGTTGATTTTTCACATATTTAAACATGATCTCGGGGAATGAAACGCAAAGCAGAAGTAGCCCAGGAAGCTGTTCCAAAGAACTACACTTTTCCTTTGTTCTCCGGTGAGCCTTTCGCTCTACTTCTGATCCTGACATCACTTCTGCTTCATTGTCTTATCAGCTCCAATGTGTAAGGCAGTCCCAAGTCAATAGGTGGCGCAAATCGCTTTGACTCCCATACACATAATTCTAACGTATTTCCTATCCCATACAATCGACGACATAACCTTTAGAATATTCATGGTCTTCACCCTCTCCGGGAGTGGTGTCTCCCTACCCCTTTACATTAGATGACCCTTCGCCTCACTGAATATAGACCTCGACAGGTCTCTCGATCTATCATCTGCCCAAGAGATTGATAGCCCCAACAAGATGACCAGTGTTGACAAACCCCTTTCTTCAGGTCAATATCGGTGATCGATCTATTCTTCCTGATCACAAAGATTGCGATCTATGTGTACTAGATAGCTTCGCTTTATTCATCGGTAAGGTTCCATCATTCCTTGCATCACGATCCTGAATAGTCTACGATATCTTATCATCAATCCCTATTTTCACGTTTCCGACAAGACTTACCATCCCTAGGGTCAATCCCATTTCGAGAGGTTGCCCCCTCCCGAGTCATGTGCCACATTCCACAAAGAGGAGATGATCCGGATGTTTGCATGGTGACACCGATTAGCGGAGAGCTATTCACAACTATTACAAAAGATCGTTGATATACGCTTTATATTGATTAGTCTGCGAAGAATCTTGAGCGCGCCACCGAGCATCAAGAGGACCACCACCGCCCTGATCAAAGCCCAGTGTGGCAGTTACGCTTTTGTTTCTTTTGTTTTTTAATTCACCAGACGATTTAAGCGAAGCTTACAGATCTCTGATAGAATCAATCCCGTGCGCATGAAACCTCCGAGCGGCAATGCCAGTACCCTACACCCTAATTCTTTGCTCTGATTGCTGGAATAATTATCCTTGCAAAAACATCTCTTTACCTCCAAGATATATTTAAACTTCCTAAACGGAATACTAGAGCCTATTACAATCCAGGCTGTGGTTCTCAGGCTGAAATCAATTGTTTCTGGCCGCTCGGCTGCACCTCTCTGTTTGTCACCAGTGTGTTTCTGATTTTTGCTAAACTATAAACAATAAGGACAATTTTCCATCCACATGCTTGGATAAACTGGATGATAAGAAAGAGGGGCTATGGTTTAACATCTGTGCGCTAAAGACATCCAACCGTATCAACAACCACTGCCATTTTTCGTGTAGGAAGAAATATTTTGGCCATTCGAATTACTTCCTCTTCAGAGGGAGGAAGGTTGGTATTGCGCTTTGGGTGATCGTCTGGATATGATACTTCTACCTTCCAATCTAAGCTGCCTTTGGCTCCTACCTTCTCTCCTTCCACGCTTGTACAGTTCATAATTCTCACCCTGAGGGCGACCGTCTTGACTGACTCCTCTGTACAAGCGTTCAGACGTCTCACTATCGCGTTAAATCGCCTGCCCGCGCCGTGGATACCGGTTTCTCCCTCACCCTCTTCTTCAGCCAAGTACTGACTTGGAGCTATAATGCATTTACAGTGACTTCTGTGCGGGTAGTACCGTCCCTCTTCATGTTTCATGTTTCTTTGCTTTAATCAAGTCGGTAGTACACCAGTTGTGGATGTTGCTTCAAATGTTTGTTATACTGATAGTTTGATATATAACCTGTAGTTACAGTCGTCTTGACTGTGGTGTTGCCTTATGTAGATGCGTGTGGACTTGAAGGGTGTCAGATGTTGTCAGTTTTGACGTGCACTCTGATCGACGTGCAGGGTCAATATCAGGAGTACGATTCTTACGGTCCTGGAAGAGACTTCGGGGGGCAGCTTTCCAGAAAGTCAGATTACCGGGAACTTGTCCTGTAATCCATTTATGTGTAATTTCGACCAGTTTCGTCATGGAGAGACTCGTATTCCCCCTAACGTGCTGAAGGATACGATATTACATGATGCTACCGTCACCTCCGTGTGTCGAGGGACCGAGGAAAAGTACCGTTGAAGCATAGAGTATTCGCTTGGCACAAGGTGTGTGCATGGGCGTTAAAGGTTCAGAAGGTGGTGCAGCTTCACGAATGTTGGAAGAATAAATGTTGAGCCAAGCGATGAGTGATATCTAACCATGAACCAAAGGACCTTGGCAAACCTAGTCCAAAAGACAACGAGTCGACCGAGAATGTGGTCTTCGGGCGGTGGCTGTTGGAGAGCAGTGGGTTTCAAGTTCCGGAGCTACAGTTCTCCACGCCCCTTCTGATATTAAAGATTCTTGTAACCCAAGTCAATGGACACGATTGCAGCCGTGCATGCGTATGTCACTTTCAAGCTTCTTTTGATAGAGGCCCATTTTAGGCGCCCGCACTCTTCTGGTTTGTTTCCTTTCAATACGGTCGTTGACTTCCAATTATGTTCGTAAGGGCATCGGTGAAGGGAGAAGGCAGAGAGATAGAATATATATCTTTGACAGACTCCAAAGAAGGTGCTGAATATACTGATGGCGTCGTGGGGAAGCTGCAGGTGATGTTTGACATCCCAAAGTCTCCTCATTTAGAATGGAAAGCTCCAACGAACTGAGGGCGGCTCGTTTGAGTACCATAAAGCTTCTGAGGGCTTCTAGTTGCTCACCAATGGGAGTATTCACTTTCAAATGATGTACACCATGGAATATGGAATGTCCAATATTTTATATCCAGGATAGCGACATAGGTCAGCACCAGAGGATCCTGTAGGAAATGCGAGCTGAATAGAAATCCTGTCGTTCAGAGGGCCACCATAATCGACGGGGTGGGCCTCAGATGAAGAGAGAAGAGCGCTAGCGAGAAGATATGTTATCGGTCTTGTGTCCATGTCGCTCATCTATTTCCTTGCTTTGCACCTTCGAATTGCTGGGGTGGTTGAAGACGGCCGACAGACATCTTCGGCTCTTTGTTAGAGAAAACCCTTCAAATAGCCGAATGACCTGTCTGGTTGGGATGGTCCACAACAATCAGCTAGCTTTGAAGCTCTTGAGTATCCGCCACTAAGTTTTGAGGACTTTCAGAAAAGACCGAGTTTTTTATGTATAGTTGAAGGACGAGCCAGAGTGGACCAATGATTCAATGCTTCAGATACATGTCACGATTTAGACCTTCCACGTGCGGCAAACCGTCACCTTATAGGCCCCTACAAGAGGTTCAAGGACTTTCAAAAAGACCGAGTTATTATGTGTAGTTGAAAGACGAGCCAGAGTGGACCAATACTTCAATGTCCCAGATACATGTCACGATTTAGGCCTACCACATACGGCAAACCGTGACCTTTTAGGCCCCTTCAAGAGGTTCAAGCGAGACGGTCAGCATATTCGTGAAAATCATAGGCGCTAAATGTAAGGATAAACATCTGGCCGTCCCGATTGGAAAGACACCAGCGGGAACGAAATTGTAGTATGAGTTTACCACCACTGCCATCGCGAAAGCTGGGATAAATCGAAAAGTGACCTCCGCTTCGAGATTGCGAAGGAAAATATCTGTATTATGATTGGATATGAGAAAACAGAATAATCAGCATCAGAGAGATAGTCACATTGGCCTAAAGTCACATTCGATACTTTGAAGGGGGTAAGCGTACGATCTATTTTGCGTAATGGCGTCCTATGTGCAATGTCTTCCAGGATGTCCTACGGCAACTGAAGTGGGTGCGGAAGCGGGCGCGTATATCGATCTCCATGTAACTTATTTGTTGCACAAGAGGGGGTGAGGTCGCGAAATCGTCGGTGATTGTTCGTAAGGTGTTTGATGATCCATAAAACGGGATCTATTAGCAGCTGAGAGCGCCTGAAGAACATCAAATTCAGGACTGAGGACTACGTCCTCACCTTTGCAGTCAACGCCGTCACTCATTGTGCCCTCCGGTGTACTCTTCGTCTCCAATATTATCACCGTCCCTCTCATCTGACTCCACTTCTCTGAGCTCAGTGTTATCGTGACCGCTTCCACCCCATTTTGAATAGTATATTACGGCTTACTTGAAACGTTTGAAGCAGCGGATGACGTGCGTTCAAATCAGGTGGCCGGTCTGAGGCCACATGTTTCAGCGGTTCTCCTGAACCTGTGTACGCCTCACAGGCATGCTGCCGTCGCCATGTGTGCCAACACCGGTACCACTGAGTTCGCTATGGGCCATAGACACAGAGTTGGTGAATGTAACACGGGCACATGGAAACTTGGGCGACCCGTGCGTGCCGGGGAGATCTGGGGTGACGGTGTTTTCAAGTCCGGAACTCAAAGTTGATAGCGAAAAGCCGACTCCAAAAGAAAAGCAACTTTTAGGCTTAGACGAAGCTGATGCACGTGATCCATTGGTGTACTATGCCTAAGACGCAAGCTATTTTGAAGGTCGCATCCAAGGAAAGGGAGGGGGGAGTTAGTGGGCTCAGAGATAGAGAATCAACGTCACCCGTTACTGCGGATGGAGGATGAAAGCTGGACGCAGATTTTCCAGTCCTACGCAATGGGCTGGGGACGCCGTGGTGCGGAGTCGGGGAGAATAGCGATGTTGCGGGTTTCAGATTGGACTTGAGAGGCGAGGAGAGCGGGATACGGGTGGGAGGGATCTTCGGATGAGGTAAAGTCATATGGAAGCAAGTTTATCATGCTGGAAGACGATCTTATAGAGTGGCCCGCGCCGCGATCCATGACTGTGTCTTAGCCTTGCGAAATTCCTCGCTAAGTCTCAGGATCCAGCTCGCATATTTCCATCAGTACTCGTGCTGATATGTCAAAGATCAGGCATGAGGCCATGAGGCGGTGAAAAATGCTGACAATGCCGAGCTAGAAGTCTAGTCACGGCGTGACCCTGCCACTTGTATTTAAGTTGACACCTCATCAACTCAACCACTTCTCACCTGCGCTCTCACCTCACCTATATTCTTTTCCCCCAACCCTCTCCCATGTCAACTCGATATCGAACATGTCCTCCGAAGAAAGCGCCTTATATCCCAGTGGGTAACCTTCCATTGTAGCGCATCCATGCTGACTAGCTGCATCAGTGGATACGTTGCCACCACCAGATGAAGACCGCGTGCTGTTTCTCCACGCGTAAGTCAGGAAGAGGGCCTTCCTGGGATTAAGCCCATGGAGGGTGGAGGAGGTGAGGGTGTGAAAGCGGATGGTACCGACATGGATGAGTGTTCGGTGGGTGGCGTTGGGTGGCGTTGGGTGGTCGGCGGGAGGGGTTAGCTGTGGTGAGAGGGATGCGTTTCTGGTTAGAGTGGTGTGCCAAAGACGTGGACCCAGACGACGCGGGAGGAGATGGACCCACCGGGCCAAAACTCGCTTCGTCGTGTACAACGGTGGCAGGGCCCTAGAAGCACTAGGACGCGTTTGTGCCTTGGATATACGCGTACCGCGCTTGCGTTTCTTCTCAGAGAGCCGTTCTTTGTCACCTTCTTCATGGGCTTGAAACGGTAGTGCGAGTAGAGGGCTTAGTGGTCGGCCTTCTTGATATCGCTGAGACGTTCGGAGTTTGCTCGAACCTCAGCTGTTTCCTTTTCCCACATTGTGGAGAAAGGCTTGGTGGTCAGCCTTCTTGATGTCGCTGAGGCGTTCGGAGTTTGTTCGAACCCCCGCTGTTTCCATTTCCCACATTGCGGAGAAAATCCTTGAAAAGTCTGCCTGAGATGGGCAAGCTTGCGAGATGATAGCGGTGGTATTGCCTTGGTTTTGTCGCACTGGTAAAGGACCCAGGCATTGGGGGACGGGGTACGCGTTTGACTGGGTTTGAAGGGTTTGGACGATGGTCGGAGGACGCTCTGCGGATGGAAGCCATGAACGGAACTGCGAGAATGTAGAAAGCTGGTGGAGATGGGAAATCTAGGAGGAGAGTCCATTTTACACCAAAAGGGCGACAAAGAAGGTTCAAAAACCACTGCTATTTTTCGTGGTGGAAGGGAATGCGTTCGACTGGGCTTGAAGGGTCTGGACAATGGTTAGAGGAATCTCTGCGGATGGAAGCCATGAAGGGAACTGCGAGGCTGTGGAAAGCGGGTGGAGATGGGGAGTCTAGGAGGAGAGTCCGTTTTACACCGAAAGGGCAATAAAGAAGGTTCAACAACCACTGCCATTTTTCGTGGTGGAAGAGAACGGGCTTGAAGAGTCTGGACGATGGTCAGAGGACGTTCTGCGGATGGGAGCCATGAATGGAACTGCAAGACTGTAGAAAGCAGGTGGAGATGGGGACTCTGAGAGGAGAGTCCGTTTCACACCAAAAGGGCGACGAAGATGGTCCAACAACCACTAGTCCACGTTTTGCGGGTGGTTCCCAGAAGTCATATGTGAGGCGGTGGACCACTTACCGGTGGTGATAAGGGCATTGGAAAATTGCCGTGCACCAAAGATATGCCTATACACACTAAAGAGAATCTGCTTATTGGAGAGCAGCACAAATTTCCTATGCTATCTTGTTGTTATCATGACAATCAATGTAAAAATCTGTGACAAACTATGACATAGTGCGCGGCACTCATTCTAGCTTGCGCGGCCCTAAATGTCTGGTGGGCGCCACTTATGTAAGGGCCTAAATAGCACTCAAAATTGTAAATGAACCAGCATGCCTGTCAACGCCACACATCAATTGTTCTTTTTTTCTCCTACATCATAATATAGGAAAAACTGAAACAGAAAATATAAAAAATTGTAAAAAAAAACTGAAAACCTCTTAACAGACCAAGAACTGGTAATAATTTGACAATATCAGCTTGTTATGTCTTCAATTTGAGCTCTGTGACACTTATATCACTGGCTTGTAACTTTCACAAATATGAACAGTTTCTGAGGAGTTGTCAATGTATACCAGCTTTCCAATGGCATAAGTGTCACGATGATTGGGATCAGAGAGCTTGCAATGAAGATGAGCAGGATGAGGATATGTTGGTGTGATTGGGAAATGGCAGTTGGTGCATCCTTCATTTCAGATATCTTGGACCCTCTGAAATCCAGGGACAGAATACTAAGTTGCAGCCAAGTCCAGTCTAACCTGAATTTCTTGGTTAACCTCTGTACTGTTTGGTACCTAACCCTTGATTCTTGATGGGTTTATATGCTAGTGGAGATTGGGGATCTGAGTTGGGGATATAAGAACCACGACTGATGTACTAATTATAACAAAGTGGACAATGATAGGTGATAGTTTCTAACATTCTATAGTCCAAGTAGAGTTTCTGAGTATGATACTTTGGTGTGATTTCTGAATATTCTGAGCCTTCCAAGGTATGTATAGAATGAGACTTTAGAAACACATGGTGTCAAGAGAATGGTGGCCTTGTTTTCGCTTGGTTCACTGGGATTTTTGTAGCTAAAAAAATCACATCATCAGGATTTCTTGAATTTTGAGACTTTGAGTCAAGAAATTAGAAAATCAGGTGTTCCTTTATATAAAATTGTTCATCCTCGAGATGATCTTGATAATATTTGGAAAATTTACTCACTGTCAGAACCTATCCCAAGTCCAATCCCTGAGCCTTCAGACCTTTGGGCCCAAAGCCCCAACCTGTAAGGGCAACCCTCCTAGCGCCCGTAGGTACCTAGTAGAGGGGAAATCCAAAGTGATATATATATATGCAAGAAAGTACAGTAATGGAACTCTCACCTAGTAGAGGGGAAATCCAAAGAGAAAAGTCTAGGAATCCCCACTACTAGTGATAAAACTATATACAACTACCTAACACCCAACCAGGGGCATGTCACAATCACAATATGGACACCTTGTCTATATCATCATCCTTCCAAACCAATCCTTCCAAATGGATCTTCCAAATCCCGAATCACCCTTGCCTCAATACTTCGCACACATTTGATCCAGTCACCCGATCCAGTTCAGGAATCACTCCATGAAATGTTTAGTGAAACAATCAATAACCAGGTCTGATCATAATCTTTTCTGGAAGAGGAGCACCCTGACTATCCCCATCACTATCCCCATCTTTTCCAATGAACTCATTGATTGAGTCATTTCTATTGTGTGGAAGCATGCGATGACATTCCATATCATCATACTCTATGATATGAATGTTCTAGACCCTCAGGATCACCCTCTGAAGGATTTAGGGACGGTTAGTTCTACCCGAAGAGCCATGCGATTCGGAAACATGTTTCAAGAGTTATTGTTGGTCCGTTAATCTTTTTCTTCATTCACAATTTTCCTACCACTCTTGTTCTTTGTTTCCTATGGCCTTTAATTAGTATACATGTACCTTAGCTACTTTCCGACCATCTGTCAAGACCCCACCGCCGAACTGAAGCCCCCGTGTTGTAAATATGAATTATTAAGTCTTGATTCAATATATGCACCCATTACTCACCATTATATTCACTACACCATCAATCCTCCTCCTATGACTTTCATATTTGAGATTCTATTTCTCTATGATGATTACAATATATTCCTCACTCAAACAGCCGCATATATGCACCCAAAAACAACAGACACAATATTCTAGTATTTTCCTCATTCTTGAGAAAATATTTTCTTCTTTTTCTCCATATTCATTCAATAGCTAATTGGACCATATCCCCATATATACATATATACATTAGGAATTGGAGCATCGGACAACAGCTCCAAGGGGTACAGGAACTTTCTACACATATTTACCTGCTGACCATGAGGTCATTGGAGTAAACCTTAACCCTGACCTCCTATATGTCTCACTTTGCTCCACACTTCGCTTGTGACCTCCCCCTTAGTTTACTTGTATAAAGCAACGCTCCAGAAACACTAAATAATAACCAGTCAATGATTAAATTCTATTTCACTCCCACTTAAAAGAATATTCAGTTTATCATCCTCTTTATTCTACAATCCATCTAAGACTGAATCTTTTATTGATTCATTGTCTATATCATTTACTATATAATTTCTACCATTCACTACTTGACATTTATCTTCAAAACCCGTCAGAACATCCCTCGTCGTTACCGAAGCTTACCAATTCGAACTCCGACGCGTACCAGCTGATCCGCCATACCAATTAGTCAGCGACCCAACCACGATCGCCAAGTTATCCAACAGGAGATCGGCTTGATCTCAATTTAAATATATTCATTTATATTTTATAACACCCCAGCCCCTCGGGCCCAAGTCCCCGTTCACCTCAAACACGTTTCATATCTGTCCCACTTGTTTGATCTCCTTTTGCATAGCTTACGACCCTGACCTCAGTCATCCAGTCTCCGATCCCCGAACCCCTCCGTATAAAAGCTATTCGTTCATGTACATGATAATCAGTTCTGATATCAACTAAGATACCCCAATACACCTTGCTTAATCTCTACGCTCCTTCGTTCCCTTCGTCAAGGTCACGCCCAAACTTCGGGTGACCTTGGGCCTCGTCCGAAATACGGGACAGGACTCTGAGCTGGCGCAGCACATAAGCTGAAGCCAAGTCCCACTCGACCCGTTCGCCGAGCCTCGGCCCCCCTCAGCAACCCAACCCCGAACCTTGGTCAACTCTATATTGAGTCTCAACCCTCACTTTGCCTCCGCTAAGATCTAGTTCTTAACACCATCACGGACTCATTCCCATTTGCTCTTCCTTCCAAATGGTTCAGTATATAGCTAGCACATTCACATGTATATTCCCTAGTTCAATTATTGTATGTCAACTTGATTGTTCTACCCAAACTTGCCAACTTGTCATAAAATCACCTTGAACAACAACCTCACATTTGAGTAAGCACTCCAATTCTACTTTTATTAGTTTAACCCACTTCAAAGAATGTGATATCATTGGCTGTGATCGACATGGACTGCAAAGTTCATTTGATCTACGAGATGGAATCCTTTTGGAACCTCTATCTCTTTGGAACTATGCATTTTGTTCGCAAACATTCTGAAAGCCATTCGCTTTTACTGTAGGATTCCTATTCACTTTTGAAAACCATTCTATTATCATTAGGAACATTTCCAAACACATTTACTAACACAACATTCACCTACAACCTTCATCACTGATATTTGGGTTCTGACAGGGCACTCCTACACGCTGTCAATCCTGCCCAACTTCTATTCCCATAAGGTGCTTTGTCCCTGATGAAGGTCGGATGTTGGGCCAGGTGTTTGGATCAGATGTTCGGGCCATACCCCGAGGTTGGTTGAGGTCTCAGGTGGTCCGAGGTTTTGGACTAGAAGCCCAAGACTTCAGACTTGTACTTGGAGGCTTCGGACTGAGGTTCTCACACTTTGGACTTGTGCTTCGCATGTGTGAGGTGAAGGATTCGGTGAAAATAGGTTGTCCCCTGACACAACCATCCTCAAACATGTTTCACCTATTTGTATCTTGCATTTGATCCTTCTCCCTGTAGCTTACAATCCTAACTTCGGTCACTTGGTCCCCGATCCCCAAACTCCTTCATATATAAGCTATTAGTTCATGTACATGGAAGTCAGTTCTGATATCGACTAAGATACCTAATATACTTCTATCCTCTAATCTCTATGCTCCCTCCGCTAAGGTCACACCCAAACTTTGGGTGACCTCAGGCCTCATCCAAAATACCAGGACAGGACACTGAGCTGGTGCAGCACATAAGCTGAAGCCAAGTCCCACCTGACTCAACCACCGAGCCTTGGCCCTCCTTGGCACCTGACCCCAAACCTCAGTTGAATCTAACCTGAATCCTAGCCTTACTTCTGCCTCTGTTCTGATCAAGTTCTTAACACTCATGATCTTCTTGCAACCTCAGTGCAAGGTCTTTAAAGGAATAAATTTGTATAAAAGCATTTAATAATAGTTCTTTGAAAGAAAGTATCAAAATATTCTAGTCCAAAACATTTCTAAGTCTCCAATGGTTGGTGAGTGTTAGTGTTGGGTGGATGGGAATGTGTGGCTGATTGTTGAAGATTGAGAGAGGGGTAGACCTTCTGTTTCTGGAGTTGTAAAAAGCAGAAACTTCCATACTTTGCTTTGCTAGCCTGGCATCCTATTACTACTCAAATATGCAATAAAACTTTGGCCAGTCTTCACAGTAAAAGTTCCAAAAGTCCAGCTTGCTGTTGTCATGGCAAGGTCCTTTTGTTTGGTGAGTGCTGTGGTTGAGTGCCTAGCGATGCTTGGAGATATTCCCCTATGTGTCAGCCCGGGACATCATGGCAGTGCAAAGTCCTTGAATGGACACACATTCTATGGCAAAGGGTTGCTTCTTGTTGTCTATATCAAAAGACGTATACAACAAACATCATCGCTTCCTCAGCATGGCTTGCTTTGCACTTTCATCACTAGGACAACAACTGGGATACTTGCTGTATTGCAGACATTTATGAGCATGCCACTTGCGCACCACCCAAGGAGGACCAGGACATCCTCCACAATCTTCTCAGACTCAGAGTGAGACTCTTCTATAACTCTCATCACTTATAAATTAAGTCTGATACTAGTAGAGGATAGTATTTAATAAGTATTTTAATCAGAATTAAGTCTAGAAATGGCTATGTTGAGCTTATCAATTGAGAGATGTTTTATGAAATAATATAATTGAAGTTATGGTATTGTTGGAGCTTCTTTGTGCCATTTGAACTTCTTATATATATCACATGATTGGATTTAATGTAGAAGACACTTGCTCTGGGTGAAACGATCCATTGAGAAGGCGACAAGAATGGGGTCACACAATGTACACCAACCCTTGACCCAGTCAGCTGGGCACATGACAGTGAAGTAACTACCCATTAAGTAGAAAGCAGGAGTCAGCATGAAGACATCAAAATGAAGGATGGATGAGAACTCATACAGAGGCACAAGACCCGCAAGTTGTGAAAAGTAAACATTGCCGAGGAGAAAAAACCATGGAGAACAACACGTTGGTACTGAGCGCCCAGAAACTCCCAGCACTGAGCACTTCTCTAGCCTCCAGCAGCATTATGTAGTTCTCGCCGTGCAGATGGCATAAGCATGGAGCTGCACAATGGCATGAGGACTGACAAGGCTTTACAGTGCAGAGAGCGAAGGGTAAGGGAGGCAGAGTGGCAAAAACACTAGCTCAATGGGAAATGATTGACTCGTAGTGGAATGATTGGTCACAAACAGAGGAGCTTGGAGGGAAAAGGAGCAACGACATTTCAGTGCCAAAGCAGCAGATAGAGCCTGAGAAAGCTCCCTAGCCTAGAATCAAGTCATGACTAAGATTAACAGACATGTTAGGAAGCTCTTCAAGGCAGTCAGGAGCAAGGGTTTGAAAGAACACTGCTGGTGAGTCTTAGAAATATAAAATGATAATTGTTTTATTATAACACAAGTGCTGCAGTTTATGATGCGACAGGTGTATCTCCCGATCGATCTATAGATCCGATGATCGATATAGATTCCGCTGGCGCCGGGTGACGAAGGGGATCTGGGAATTCAGACCGACTGATGGAACAAAGAAGGAACAACAATAGTTCGCTAAACAAAGGATCGGCGTGATGAATATAATGCGGATATATTGGGAATATCGATAAATCAATAAAGATTCGATAAATCCCGAGAAGATGAACGATAAGAGGCGGCTTCAAGATAAAATTCTGAATTGCTTAAGAAAAAGGATACAGTGAACAGATTTTTCAATCAATCGTTATTTCTGTACTACAGTAGTAGTACTTATACATGTTGAGAAGTGCTAACTATGACAGGAGCCGAGAACTACAAGGAGAATATTTTTACATGTGATAAGGCATAACACTGGGCGGCTACTTGAGCATACAAACGGAATGAATGATAAAAGATGTGAAAATAGGGGAGGATAAATTTAGTAGTTACATTGAAGTCTTAGGATGATAATGGATCAGGTGGTGTGTGGAGTAAAACACGAGATGTGATGGAATGAGGGAAGGGTAAAGCTAAAAGAAGATAGATGAAAAAGAAATTACATGGCACCTGATATCCAAGCCTTTATGTCCAATATATCCACTGACTCACGATTTTAGAGCCATCATTTCATACAGCTAATGATGGGGCTAGAATGGAGTGGATATGTGATGAAATGTCAGGTGTGATGGAGTGATATCATCAGTTATGATGTCCGGTCTCGTCTCCATGTGTTGAAATTTTCTTCATTTATTATTTCTAATCACTGGTGTGTGATTGGTGTATTTTATGCATGTTTTGTTCTTTTAATAACCGACGTAGGGTCACGCATATACATGGGTTGATGCGACGGCGCCTAATGTTCGTGTCACTTACGTAATCTGAGAAATTGCAAGCAGTTGGGAGAATAATAAACAACAGTGAGCACTCGTTAACAACCCACCGCGTTGTTATCCTATTGATACGTACCACCTCCCAAAAGACATCATATCTAAACAGGGAAACATGGACCATGTAAATACCTGAACCTTCTTCATGCTCATCCAGAGAAGCTTGCCGAAGGCGGCACATAGAGTTCGTGATGATATTGCTCTGAGCACCACTATTCTTGCTCAGCCCAACATTCAAACTCCTTCTCAAGGCAGATGCTCATCAAAGTAGACACTCGAGATTCTTTAGAAGGCAAACGGGGAGAAGCAGACCGGTGGTCCTTGGGGTGTGAAGTAAGACACGTAGCCAGCGCAAGTGACCCATGATGAAGAAAAAACACATAATCCTTACCAAACTCATACAAACTTGTCCCAGAAGCTGGACTCACAATGCAAGGCTATGATTCGAACCTTTGGCATTCTTGGACTGTCTGATATAATGCCTGGCATCCCAGTTGTGGAAATCCATAGATGCTAGTCTCTATCTTGTTGGAGCCATCCACATACATGCTTTGTCCATCCACACCAAAGTGGCCAGACAAAAGTTTGAGTTACAGTGGGTCAAAAAACTGCCCCAATGTTTATACATTTTAGAAAGATTGATATTTTGTGAAGGAATGACATCAGTGAAAGTTCTGAAAATTTCACATGATAAACTAGAACATGTTGGCTATCTACCAACTTAAGAAATCATGCGAGTCTAATCAAAACCCATTGCTCCATAAATCAAACAAAATAATCACTCACTGGGGCAGTTTTTTGGCTCTCTATTATTTTACAATCTAATACTTTGTATGGCCTTTGCCTTTAAAACTGCCTGTATCCTCTTAGGCATGCTTTCTATCAGCTTCTGGCATGTCTCTGGTGGTATTTCAGTCCACTCCTTTGCCACCCTTTCCCATAATTCATGTACTCCTTTGGGTGGTATCATATAGCTGGAGTTTGGCCTTGAGGTGTTGCCAGAGGTGTTCAATGGGATTTAGAGCAGAGGATTGGGTAGACCACTTCATGGGAATGATGTTGTTGTCAGAAAACCATCAGTCTGCCTTTTTTGAGGTATGTTTTGGATCATTGTCCTATTGGAAGTACCACTTATCCTTAGCCATCTCCAAACTTTCAATGCTCTCCTCCACTCCCTCCTCCAAAATCTCACAATATTGCACTGCATCTATGTTCCCCTGCACCTCTATCAGCTTCCCCATCCCATTCCAGCACACACACCCCTGAACTATCAAGTTATTCCCCCCCTCTATGTTTAACAGTTGGTGTGGTGGTCCTGTCTGATACTGGTTCCCCTTGTTGCTTCCAAACATACACCTTCCCATCTGACCCAATCCTATTGATTTTTGTCTTATCAATTCACAACACTCTCTTCCAGTGTTCCAAAGTCCAATTTTTGGTATTGGGCAAGCTCTAGATGTTGCTGACAATGAGACTCCTTGAGCATAGGGACTTTCTTCTTTGTTGCTAATCTAAAGCCAGCTTCATTCCTAACAGTCTGAGGAGTGACAGAGGTAGATATGATGGTATTTATGAATTGGGTGGCTTGGATAGCATTTTCAAGCTTCCCAGAGCTGATTGATGGATAATTGACTGTTTATCATAAGGGGAATGCTTGGAAGGATGGCCACCAGAATGATTTTCCTTATCCCCCTCTACCTCCCTACTGATCCTGCCAATAGTACCCTTCCCCAGGCCAGTCCTAGCTTGAATTTGACAATAGGAATACCCCTCATTGAGGAGAGAAACAACAGAAGAATGCTTTTCAGTAGAGATGGATTTCATAGTGGTGGTAAGGAGTCAAGGAGATGAATGAACAAAGTTCAACATGCCAAATTGATACAAATAAGGTCACATGACATGTTGATGATTCACATGACTTACTCCTACCTTATGCTGGTGTGTAACATTGAAAATTAGAGAAAATAATAGAGGGTCAAAAACTGCCCCAATGAGTGATTATTTTGTTTGATTTATTGAGCAATGGGTTTTGATTGGACACGCATGATTTCTTAAGTTACTAGATAGCCAACATGTTCTAGTATGTCGTGTGAAATTTTCAGAACTTTTGCTGGTATCATTCCTTCACAAAATATCAATCTTTCTAAAATGCACAAACATTGGGGCAGTTTTTTGACCCACTGTACTTTTACATATTCCTATTATCTACTATATTCCACTTCCACATATAATAGAGCATCTTCACTCTTGTCTCAGTTGTTTTATCCACATGACTGAGTTATTACCTTATAGGCTTCATTATATCTACCCATACTGGAGACAGAATTTTCTTTTTTTTGAAAAATATTGGAGAAATTATCAAGAAGTTCCATGTTTTTATTTTATTTTAATTTTTTCACACTTTCTTGAGTCAAAGAATTATAAAGATATTCAACTCTCTCAACAATCTTGCAATAAAAGTGTAAGAAATTGTAGAAGAAGCTTGGTGTCTTTGCTTTTTTTTTTCAATTCTCCAAAATCATTTTAGGCATAAACAAGTTTTATACAAACATTTGATTTTTTTTTCTTATAATTTTAAATAATTTATTTAGTAGGAATTTCTTATAATCCATCTACCTGCCGACAGCAGACAGCAGAACAAGACCAAGTTCGCTTCTGCCGCATATTGCTAGGGTTATGCCTGTAAGTGCATTGACCTGTCGAGAGCATCTCATGTTTACACTGGTTATTCCTCGCGCTTGCCAACGCAACGTCACACAAAACTGTCATTAACCTTGACACCTAATCTAATGGGTATATACGCATGCTGGATTATAGCAGGCACTGTCATGGATTATTTCTTTTCTGGTGAAATTTCAGACTACCTCCACAGTAGGTGGTGTTGCACAAGCTGCCGGCTTCGTCTCTGCAGCGCTCCTGACGTTGAGGACAAGACGACATCCCTTAAAAAGGAAACAGTAAGACTCTACAAATTCAAGATAAAAATGAACATACTGTAATCGATGCGATAGTGATTGTCCACCTATCAGAGAAGAAAAAGAACATATTAGCATAATCGTGATGCAGGTGAATGTCACGCACGCACAGGTTTCCGACGGGATATAACGATGGCCGAGCAAACGTCTCTAGCATGACATTGAGAAAATTAACAC
Organism: Ramaria sp. MG151; assembly: GCA_003314545.1. Taxonomy (NCBI): domain Eukaryota; kingdom Fungi; phylum Basidiomycota; class Agaricomycetes; order Gomphales; family Gomphaceae; genus Ramaria; species Ramaria sp. MG151. The sequence goes on along the minus strand of QMFG01006815.1, from coordinate 447 downwards.
CTGGGATTCATGTGAACTCCCATTCTGGGTACTGTATTGCCCATAACCCACCGAAAATGCTAGTGGAAGCGCAAGTGAATAGTGAAGATCACTTCTAGACGAAGAGTTGTGAGAGACTTGCATTATACAATAAGCAGCACCATCCCTGTATCACGGACGAAATCAGTAATGTGGTAGGGGGAGTACTTGGTATTTCATGCAACTGTACCGGAATATGACTCTTAGCACGGGTGTCATGTTAAAACCATACTTCCTTATAAAGGCCCGAAGTTTATACAATGTCATTGAGATATACACGACTATGGGTGCCTGGATTGAAATCAGCTGGTCTTATCTAAAACAATCATACCGACCTTGGAAGAATGAACTGATGGCCCTGAGAAATTTCTCTTGAGATTAAAGATAATGTTTCCATCCAAAACACTGACCAGGAAGAGATCGCATATT
>QMFG01006812.1:0-10057 GCA_003314545.1 Ramaria sp. MG151 | reverse complement strand
TATTGCATCGGATGCTCCATCTTTTCGGAACACAGTTTGTCGTAATGAAGACTCGGCTCGTAGAACTTAAGGGCCGTAAAGCCATTGTCCATGGCCAAATAGAAGATCTGCAGGGTAATGTTTTGGTACAGGCAAAGTGAATGCGTTTCCATGCACATATGTACAGCTCTTTTATATAATTTTCGCCCTATTCTTGTTCATTTACTCTTCTTCACCACGTTCTACTCACCCTTTGTTTTCCAGAGCCGTTTTCGTTGAGCCCAAGATTGCAGGGAAACTTCTTGCTCTAGGCTCAAGTGCTATTTTCCCTACAAAAGATAGGATTGCCCATATGACCGGTGCGCGGGGACGTGTCGAGGGTGGTGGTCAACTCGCAGATGAAGGAGTTGTCAAGGGGGAGTGATGAACGTACTATATATCATATCAGAGGAATATGGATGAGAAGGGGTTTGTTTCATTCTCAATTTATGCCGCCTAGACTACTATACGGCTAAGTTTATTTGTTTTTGGCTCCGTAGAGCGTGGCTATTATCTACCATTATGGTTTTGAAGTAATACCTATAGCTTTGCTCTAGTCTCGTATGATGTTATAAATACAGTATATGTATGCCAGGGAAAGTTGAAGTAAGCAGTGAGGCAAAAGCCAAACACTGTCACGATACATTATTTACGACATCCTGTAACATCGGCCTTCCCTTCAGAACCCCCCGGTCAATCTTGATCTTCTTGATCTTCCCCTGGATAGGGAGACATTGGTTCTCCTTGCCTGCATAATCGGCTTCCTCGTCCGTAATACGCCTTTTGGGTCGAATACCTTTCATACTGGAAGAATCGTGAGCATGAATAGCATCATCTCCACACCCTAACGAGATTATCCAGCCTCTGGTTTCCATTAGGTCGAAAAACTCGGCCAAAACTGGCGCAGAGCGAAGGGTCTTCCGTGACCCAAAAATAATAAGCTTGGACCTAGCGCGCGTAAAGGACACATTGATACGTCTCCAATCCTTGAGGAGATCACCAATCTACCACCCAATACGTATCAAACTGGTTGTTTCACTGACAATAAAGAAATGATTCACCTGACTGGATGCGTTCGATTTAACCATAGATATAATAACACAATCTTTATCCCTTCCCTGACTACGGTCAGCGGTAAGAAGTTCAATTTGTTTGTAGCGATGAAGTAAATGTGACAATAGTTTAATTTGCTGACGATATAAAGAAATGATGCCGATCTGGTTTTGTCTTATACCGCAAAGCAGTAAGGCTTCCGTCACCTGAATGTCTCTTGTGTCAACAAACAAACAAAAAATTCAAGGGATGTGTTTAGCATACAAACCTGATAGATTAATTTCGCTTCCACCTCGTTCTGAATCAAGTCTCCCACACGAGATTCTTTCCCGGGGACTTCATCGGTGTCAAGAAACACTGCTTTACATCTTATGTTGCGAAGAAAAAGAACTTGAGCAGCGTAAAGTGTCTTCGAGATACTATACTCACTGTTCGTCTAGAAGTTTATCTATCCAGCAACCACGAAGCTGACACATATCCGCGTGATAAGCATTCAATGCACTTCGGTTGGGCAAGACCAAGGTAGTCTCGGAAACAGACTTGGAACCGCAGCGTAGACGATCGCTGTAAATGAGTTTGTTCGACAGAAGCATGATATCACTGTTCATGCGATACTGATATACTAGTTCGACAACAGCTTCAGGGTGAGCATCAACGAGACGCTTAAATAAGGAAACGTCCAGGCCTCCTGCACGAGCCTCACGGCTACGAATCTATGTTCCCTTTAAATGAAGGAAATTACTCAAATAGTTGACAAACGTACGAGGGGTGGGAGCTGAAAGTGATCCCCCACTAGAACAAATTTGTCGGCATAACGAAGAGGCCCCAGGCATGTAGGCAATGTAACTTGAGAGGCTTCATCGACAATGCAGACATCAAAGTAGCGACGTGCGAAGAGAGAGCTGGAATCAATGAGTTTTTGAGCGAGTCATAGGAATTCTTGACTTACTGGTCAAGTGAGAGACAAGTGGTGGCGACCACTGGTGGACCCAGTATCTGATGCTCTAATTGCTCGATGGTTTCAGGGTGGGGTTGATGGGCAAGCGTGTGTTTATGGATATCTGGATGCACCTTTTTAATCGTGAGTAAAAAGACAGAAAGCACCCATATGAAGTGATCTGTCATACCTTGTCCGGGCTTCCGAGTCTCAATATAGGGTAATCCACATTGTTCAACTTCAGTAAGATAGTGTCCACCGCGGAGTGGGTGTATGACGCAAGAAGGACCGTTTTACCTCTCGAGACCAGCACATTGATAATTTCGGCGACTGTGGTAGTCTTTCCTGTCCCAGGCATTCCCAAAATGATGGCGTAATCCTTCGCACTCAGCACCTTCCGTACAGCATTTTGCTGGTTAACATTAAGGTGCAGCGGGAGATCCAATTTTTCAGGTAGAAGCTGCTCATCGAACAAAGGGGGTACGAGATCGACAATGAGAGAGAGGCGTTTAGTATCTCCATTAGCGTAGAACAACCTGGCAAGGTTGTCCCTTATTCGACCCAACCCGCTGCCAAATTCGTCCTTGTCGAGACGGCATACGATCTTTTCCGGAGTTGTACTAGTGGACTGAGTGCGTTTCAGAATGCCAGCGAGGTCTACTTCATGGTCAAAACCGATGTCGATATGGTCCGACTCCAACTGAATGACGAAGCCTCGTGCAATCGCCAAAAGATTAGGTTCGACAGTGACGGTGATTGCATCACCAGCGGAAATACTCCCATTCAATAATGACATGGAGGCATCGGGAGGATTTGGAGTTGTAATGAAGGGCAAATGAGTGAGAGAAGATGTCGCGCGGACGAACCGATAGACATGCTGGAGTATTTTAGTTACCCCTGGGGCAGTGTCATGTTTGTAGTCTTGCACCATCATTTCTCCAAAGCAACGCCCCTTTTTCTCTCGTTCTTTTGCAGTCAGTGTCCAGAGTTCTTTTCTAAAACGGACAACGTCTTGCTCTTCCATGGACACCAGAGCTTCCCATTTTTTGAAGAATTCGCACTGCGTGGGTGTAAGGTGTGAAACTTTCCTCTCGTAGAGTGGGGCGATCGGACTCGAGGTATCTTCAACGCCTTCAACTGCCTAATGTCGATCTATGAGTGGATATTTATTCAAGTTTCGAATAGAGCGAAATATAGAACCTTGCGATAAAGCATACACCCATCGACGACGTAACATTTTGAGCACTTGTAGTCGTCATTGAGTGTTGGAGGCAGAAACGGTCGTTCTATAGAACTCGTAAAGCACGCTCCTTCAGGCCTGCCGACTCGCTTGCGCATCATGTACGACGCCAACTCATTCCTCGCCATGATCAAGCCTCTCAGTTCATTTCTTGGAGTAGGAACACGCATAACCTCTTCGGACTGCGTATAATAAAGCAGACCACTCGGCACCTCCACGCCTATACGAGGAATAGGAATGTGAGCTGTACGAAAGAGCAGCGAAGCTGACATAGCGCACCGTATCGCTCCGCCACGAGGATCGTGTATAACATGGTCTGTGCGCGATGTTCCAATACGCCCACAGCGCGTCCAGTCTTGATCTCAAATGGCATAGTCCAGCTGCAAATGTCCCCAGAGACGATTTTGCCGGAGGGGCTCATCATTTCTTTCTGGATAGAAACTTGGACGGAAGCGTCGATTTTTCCTTTGAGTCCATAGGTAGGGGACCATATGTCTTCCTCGACTTCATGCAATGTTGTTAGCGCAATACGGGAAACAGAGCTGCCCGCCTCGCTAGCATCGGTAAGCTTCCCTTCGCGCTGGGTAAGAATTTACTATAAATGTCAGGTTTCCTGGGAGAACGCAAGACAACCTTAATGTCAGAACTTATGAAACGCCTCGAAAACTCCTGTAGTCCACCGGCCCTTGCCCTTACTTCGGACCTAGCTTTTTCTATTCCTACGCCAACTCTGACCAGCTGACTGAGCCCTTCGGGTGACCTTACTACGTCCTCAATTCTCTCCTCAATAGCTTTCTTATCCCATGTCCCTGCTGCCAAGGACCTCTGCATCACCTCATGTAAGAAGTTACCCCACACGACTACATCGCTTATATTATGTTGGCTGGAACTGGCATCAGCTGCCGACGATAAAGGAGATGGTGCGTTGGAGGAGAGCATAAGAGATACAAGGGGTTTACGCGAGCAGGAAGGGGCATTGGCGATTGTGGTTGCAGAAAGAAGTAGGTCGGGGTGGAGGATCAGCATATTGGAGCGGGAGGTGATAATCAGAGTTGAAGAGACATTTGAAACAGGATCACGGGGCGTAGGTGTTGGTGAGAATTCACCAAGAACGTTGATATGATCGCCTTGGGATATCGGTCAACATCACTGTAAGATGTAGTGGTCTGCGTGAACTTGAGAAACATACCAACAGCCACATCGGTATACGTCCAGTCATCTTTGAGTATAATTTCTCTTCTCTCGATTCCACCATCGACTTCAACTTTCACGAACAGGCGCTGTCATCGGGGAAGTCATCATACAAGGATTGCGCACTAGGACAGCTAGGTAGGTACCTTTTCGTATGAATCTGGGGTGGTCACTTCCACAACTTCACACCGTGTGCATCTCTCGCGGGCGAGGGGCTGCGATGCGATAAATGGATAGTCCGGAGAACTTTGTTTGAACCTGATCTTCGTGACTTGGTATTGACGTTAGATATAAAAAATGGCATACCCCTGAGGGTTTGATCTCACCATCCATATCCATATCCATATCCTTCCAATCCCAGTCTTCTGCTCCATCGCACAGGGCGTCCATGTCTACATCCCTGACATCTACGAACTTACATTGCCCACGCGATGGATTCTTTATTTTTTCTGAAGGTCGTTCGACTAGAAACGCGTTTGTCTTCTCTCCTCCTAAGTATTCTAATGCATTATGTGAGATGTCTTCGGCGGATATCGCGTTATGTCGCGTGATGTTCTTGGCTGGGGTCGCGACGGGTGAAGGTATCGCATTGAAGAAGCTATCATCCAGATCTGCTAAAAGAGACTTCATAAACTCTTCTTCTTCTTTAGTGGTAGGTTTCGCTGAGGGAGGCATCTCGGAGGTAGAGGAGGCGGAGTATCCAAACACGCTGGAGAACACTAAGGTAACGCGAGAAATTAGAAGGTCACGTGACTCTTGTTTTCCGCGCCTACCCCCTGCTGGAACGTTGAACCACGACCTGTTCTACTTGGAGCTTCGGATTTCATGTTTGCTTCAACCCCTCCTGAGGGACAGCAACCCATTGGGTTTTTTACCATGATTTTAATGTGAGAACATTGATTTCTTGGGCTACATACTAACTGGGTTCCGTAACACCTTGCAGGCGAATTTCATTTATATACTATACCGAACATGTCACCTGCTTATCATTTGTGAACCTCATAGTCCCTTAATACAAAGAAGTCACTCCTAGAATGAGTATCACCTTAATTACCAATCTGTGGCTATCTGATTTTCACTAGCAGTCCTTCAGGTTCTCCTGGTTTGTGACACCATTTTGGAACCTACAGTCGTGATCTGTTCGTCCTTCATCTTTACTTAATCTATTCCTCTAAATCACCCTACCTCTCTGGCTCTTTGCTCTTATTTTTGACACGAGAGCATCAGATTTCTTGGCCACTAGTCTGGGCGGCGTAACCTCCCGCAAGCGAATCTCATAACGCCGTGTACCAAACATGTCAAGGGCTCATCGATAGTGAGCCTCCGAGAAAGTATATACCTTTTGAATGACTATCACGTCGACTACCCGAACGTGGTTTTGATTTTACCGAGGATATTCTTATCTTCTAGTTTGTGACACTGTTTCTCCGCCCAAAGCTACTAACCGTTTGTTGTTCATCTTATTTTCCATCCTCCTAAATCATAGCATCTCACTGGCTTCTTGTTTTGGCTTTGACGTGAGAACATCAAAACTCTTGCGCTATGAACGGGGTCACGTAACCCCTTGCAAGCGAATTTCATTTCTTCACTGCCGAACGTGTTACGTGCCATCGGTCGTGAGTCCCCGAGTCCCTTGATGTCAAGAAGACACTCCTCGAATAATTATCTTCCCGACTACTCAACCTATAGTTACCTTATTTCACAAGCTATCCCTCCCTTTTGGTTCGCGACACTCTTTTCGCCGCCTATAGTGAAGACCCGTTCGTCCTTCATCTTGCTTATCCCGCTCTCTGAAGTCGTAGCGCTTCTCACGGCTCCTAACATCAATCTGACGTTCTCGCCGTCAAGTTCCTCGGGCTAATAATCTGGCTACTTAACCCCTTTCAGACAAGTTTCCTCTACGCACGGTGCCGAAAGTGTTACGTACCCCTCACCTCTCGAATACTTATCGCTCCAAAGACCCGAAAATGTGGCCGCGGCTTTTGCCACTATATCTGACATAAGAACAACAACATCATTAGCTGGGCGGCCTGGACAACATCACGCATTGCAAGCGAGTTTCCTCTGTGCCCTGTGCCGACTTTGCTTCACGTTCACCTGTCGCGCGCCTTCGAGTCCCTTAATACAAACAAAGTACCTTCTCGATTAAGGATCTCCCTACCTACGCGATTTTCTTAGCTTCCTTATTTGCACGACCCTATCACTCTCTTCAAGTTCTCGTAGTCTATATCAGAACTCTGTGATGATCAATTACTGCGATATCGTCGACTCGAACCCTTTTCTCAATAGCGCCCCCCAATACCGGACCATTCGATTCCCTTCATTTATGAGACTTCAATAATGCCCTGTGTCGAACACATTGCGTGCCCATCAGCCGTGCGTGTGAGTCTTCGAGTGCCCTAATACAGAGACCTTTCGAAAGGGTACCGCTCAGACTTCCCGAATCCGAGCTATCTTATTTTTACGAACACATCAGCATATCCCTCTTTCTGATTCCTGCGGTTCACACTCTGCGATGCCTCCATCACAGCAGCATCTCAATTCCGGCCCATTGCTTAATAGCTCGCCCAGTCCCGAGCCGTTCTATTCCCATCGTTACTCGGTCCTAACTATCCCCTTAACGATGTTTAACTCCGTATCGGAGTAACTTAATTTTCGCGCTGCTTCACATCCTGACTCCCCAGTGACAACTGCGCGAGTGATCATTTTAATAACCTTTTTGATCTCTAAACCAAGTAAATCTGCTATATTTCAGTCCAAAAGTTCCTTTTACTGTGCTTTTCATCTGTTTCACTACTTCGAAACATCATCTAATGTGTCACTATGAGCATCTCCATGGGGTTGGACAACGATCGCGTGGTCCAAGTTCCATACCCTCACGATGCTTAATACTTGACGAAACCAACAGAACAATATGATTCATTTACCATCCGACAGGGACCTGTGCGTCAAAAGAAGAAGAAAATTGATTTACTCGGGAAACCTCTACAAACCTTTTCTGCTAACGTCATCTAGATTTCAACTCAGCCCAGCGCTCGCTGCGGGCCAATTCCTCCACTCGAAAGTACTTCTCACTGCTCATCAAACTCGTGACAGCAAGGTATCTGAGAATTCCCCATTCGTGACCTATTGTTGAACAAGTTGAACCTTATACAAGAAACGTGTTCTATCTACCCTATTCGACTGCCTCCTCGCATCGATCATTGTGGCTGCACTCATAGGTCTTGATTACCACTCACATTCGTGCTCTGCGCCAAATAATACCTCTCTGAGTTACGAAGTACCGCTTCTCATTAAACCCTTGTCAAGAAGCAACATTCGTGACTTACCGTAAGCCAATTAGGCTCCATACCAAAACAAAACCTAATCCCTTTTCTTCCCTATTTGACTCACCCCCACATCGCGCATCTATTATCGTGGCTGCGAAAACGAGTCCCTGTTATCACTCGTGCAGCCCTCGTGTTCTTTTTGACAGCGTACCTCTTCATGTCACATATAACCCCGTATCCCTCCGCACTTAGAATCTGCTCCATCAAAATTGCTCTGGCTTTGTTATTATTATCCCCCTCTAACCTAAAGTCTGTCTCGGCGCGAACATTCACGGTAACCAATAACTGTCCTTTCACGATCTGGTACGCTTTTATGAGAGTTCAGGCTTATTTCTTATTCTTATCTTACCGCTATATACGTACTCTTTGACATGACATGACATGACACTCTTCAGGCCTGCCATATTCACCGACCTCAATGTTGGTTCCGCGACCCCTAATATGGCAACAGGGTGAGTACCGGCATCTTTCTTCTTCCCCCTCCCCTCCCCTTTTTCGTGGTTGGATATTAAGAATACGAAATATAGATGGGAGGCTGCACCATCCTCTTCAGTCAACTTTGACGTCCCCAACAATTGGAGATCAGGTCGTATCTGGGTAAGTTAATTACGATTGGCGTGCCGCCCGAATTCAAATATTTCCTTATCTTTAATTCCCATGTTTGAAATTTGAACTTTAACAATGTAATGCTCAGGGTCGCCGCGGTTGCGACTTTTCGACCAATCCGGGTCCTAACTCGTGTCTTGACGGAGGTTGTAACGGTCAGTATCAGTATCAATATCAGCATCAATAAGCAGGGTACTTCATCCATCCATCTATCCATTATCATGAGCAAAATAAACCGTTTTTGGAGTTAATCAATCCAAACATACTGATGCATTGATGCGCTGCCAGGCGGTCTTCTATGCGACCCCCATACAGGAACCGGCATTCCCCCTGCGAGCGTTGCAGAGTGGACTCTGAGCGGGGATGGAAATCGGGATTTTTATGATAGCGAGTGTTCTTTTTGTGACTTAGGGCTTGTGACTTGGGCTGGCACTTACGCGCCTTTCCTCTTTGTCCTTCTCCCTTTTCCTAATTCAAAGCCTCCCTCGTAGACGGGTACAACCTTCCCCTACGAATAACGAACAACGCCGGATGTCCTGTTGCAGACTGTCCTATTGACCTTGGGCCGAATTGTACGTATTTGATTCGTCTTTCAATATTTAGCGATATCGACGATCTTGTATATTATACGGGTTGAGGGAGTTGGCGAAGTTATGCAGTTTCATGATACTTGGTTTTCTTTCCATGATACCATGCCTCTTTCATGACATCGGATTTCCCCATTCTTTTCTGTCCCCCTGTCTCCTTTCCCCCTTAACTGCGCTCATCCCCAGATTGCATATCGCTCATCGCTCATCTTGATTATCTACAGGTCCCAGTCCCCTTCGAGGTCCGTTAGATCCGTCGGGATTTCCAGTTGGTTGCCGGAGTGCCTGTCAGGCAAACTTGGACGGAGATCCCGGTATGTGTTGTGTTATTTTGAGAATGAATCCTATCTCCTATGTCACCCTACCCCATCTCATCTTATACCCTCTAATCCTATCCCATCTTATTCCAGTCCATATCTGTACTAGTATACCCAGTACACAACACACATACAGATCCTGATCCCGATTTTTTTTTTGGGTTTGTTTGCTTATATTCTTTCTACAGCCAACTCTGAAAACTGTTGTTCAGGGTCACATAACACCGCCGCTACATGTCCCCCTTCGGGTGTAGGCAAGTCTCCCTTCCTCCGTTTCCCCTTAACATTCGTCTCCAATATCCATATCCGTACCCGTGTTAAAGCGTCACAAAACAACAGAGTTTTACACCTATTTCAGTACGTACCCATTATTTCCTTCTCTACTTCATTCTACTGGCCATTTTTTCTCTTTTACCTTTTTTTTTCAAGAGAAATTGACGGGCTTTGTGATGATGTTTTAGAAACGAACTGTCCAAATAGTTATGTATATGCTTTTGATGAGTCGAGTGGGACAGCGTTGTGGACTTGTGATTCGGCAAAGAACGCGGATTATACGCTTACTTTTTGTCCGTCGTGAGTATTTAATTTTGAAATTTTCCTGCTTTGTTTCCCATCTGTTCAGACTTCCTTGGGGTAGTGCCTATATTCGCTCTTGGATACCCTATTCCAGCTCTACTCCACTTTCTCTTTCTCAAATAGGAAGAGACTTGCCTCATATTAACCCTATTCTTCTTCCTCACAGGTCCGGGAACATGACGAATCAACCTAGCACCGCAACA
>QMFG01006806.1:0-13060 GCA_003314545.1 Ramaria sp. MG151 | reverse complement strand
GATCTCCTCCCCTCATAACTTACGACCCTGACCTCAGTCATTCGGTCACCGATCCCCGAACCCTCTCGTATATAATTTGCTCATTCATGTACATGATAACCAGTTCTGATATCAACTAAGATACCCCAATACACCTTGCTTAATCTCTACACTTCTTCGTCCCCCTCGTTAAGGTCACGCCCAAACTTCGGGTGACCTCGGGCCTCGTCCGAAATACAGGACAGGACTCTGAGCTGGCGCAGCACATAAGCTGAAGCCAAGTCCCACTCGATCCGTTCGCCGAGCCTCGGCCCCCTCGGCAACCCGACCCCAAACCTTGGTTGACTCTATATTGAGTCCCAACCCTCACTTTGCCTCCGCTAAGATCCAGTTCTTAACACCGGTGATGTGTTCGCCTTTGGTTTGATACCTAAAGCCTGCACGCAACAGTCCTTTCCTCAGACGGTATCTAGTGCAGTCGTTTGAGGGACACAGCAGTTGTGTATATCATTGATAGGTTAGTCGAATTGTCGTATGTCTTCCTTTCACAGGATGGGATCGGAGATGGAATATTGGAACGGTGATGGTTGTTAAAGGACTGTAACTGTGTCAGTTTCCTAACTCCAAACTCTTCTTTGTACAAGAAAACGTCAAATGATTTGACTTCTTCTTTGCCTTGTATTTGAAGAGGGGGCTTTGTGGCTGGAATACTATGCTTGATAATAGTCTTCTAGAGGCTATTACAATTTTAGTATCCTGTCACAATACCAATACTTTATGCTGGCAGTAGGTGATGTCAATAGATGTGACAAGTCTTGTGACTGACGTGTGATGTGACATATGTAACCGTGACCATGACGTATGTGACCGTGACTGTGATGTGTGATGTAGTCTAGAACGTTCTAGACTATTCTTGAACTTGCTTAACTTGAACTGAGACCGGACTTGAGCATTGACTTGACTTGAAACTTGACTTGTTGAACTTGTTATTTTACAGAGAGAGGCAGAGGCCTTTATATACATGTCTACAGCAATGGTGCATGGACGATGCAAAATGATGCAATAGAGGTGCTTGGTAAGAATAGGGGTAGTGCATGACAAAGCACGAGAACAAAAAGTACAAGAAAGGAATCAAAAAAGGAGTATCTGACAAAGCAGATAAGCAAGAATGTGTCAAGATAGGGAAAAGAAGTGTGGAGTGGGAATATTAGTACAAGGATAGAATGTCAGTTAGTAATGACGAGAAAAAGTTATCAAACATAGAACAAGGCAGAGATCATGTGAAAAAGATAATATGTCAGATAAAAGAACAAAAGAAATGTCCACCAATAATATTCCTCAACTTGTCCAATGTCTCCTAAGCAAATTGGATATAGAATAAGTCACTGTGTCATCCAGGAAGGATTGACGAATCAGAGACAATACAGGCTCCGAAGGCTATTCATGAACCTTTCCATGATTGGCTGACGAGTAGGGTGGAAAATGCGATCTTTCTGGATTCTATGATGAAGAGTGAGTTGAATGGACGGGGGAGGATATTCTGGGTATGGTCCCTTGAATTCTGCCACGTATTCCTCTTGCCCTGCATGATAGTATACCCTTTTATCTCCAAGAAATATGAATGGTTCTTGGGAGTCGTCGACATATACTGGCTCTCCAATGGCATAGGTGTCATGATGATTGGGATTAGAAAGCTTGCGATGGAGATGAGCAGGATTAGGATATGTCGGTGTGATTGGAAAATGGCATTCAGCTCGTCCTTCCATAGGTTGCAATTCGATGGATTCTTGGATATGCGTCGACGAGGAAATGATAGATGACGACATTGATTGATTTATTTGATTATATAACAAGTGATAAAAGATGGCGGTGTTGGTGTAGAGGCAATGTGAGATGATGGCTAAGGTTGAAGAAAATGGTGCTGGTGGAGTTGGATTGAAAATAGATGTGGCTTGTCCGCTGGCTTGTCACCGGTAGACTTCCAGCTGGGTCAGAGGGACTTGGCTTCAACTTATGTGTTGCGCCGACTCAGTGTTCTGTCCCTGTATTTCAGGGGTCCGAGTATCTGGAGGGTCTGGATGAGCCGTAGCTTGTCATGGGTTGTAGTGTAGAGAGATAGAGATAGAGACAGAGACAGAGACAGAGACAGAGACAGAGACAGAGACAGAGACAGAGACAGAGACAGAGACAGAGACAGAGACAGAGACAGAGACAGAGACAGAGACAGAGAGAGTAGAGAACAAGGTGTATTAAGTCAATATCAGAACTGAGGAATATACAAGAGGGTTTCAGGTTTATATACTAAGGGTCTTGGGGATCGGGTCCGGGGATGACTAATGTACAGTGACTCACAAAACTGAGTCAATGTTTGGTGCTTTTGGACTATTCATTGAATAGCTTTGAATGTAAAACATATATGAAAAAAGTGTTGGTGCATCAAAGAAAGAATCTAATCAGGGCTATGCAACCATTAAAAAATTATGTAATTCCAATCAGGGGTGATGAAGATATGGGCAATTCAAATCAAGGGCCCATTGACTCAGTTTTGTGAGAGGGTATCAGAGAAATAGTAAGTTGCAATTCTAGTACTTGGTATTGCCCCCCTTAGCCTTAATTACTGCTTCAAGTCTTCTAGGCATACTCTCTATCAAATTCTGACACACCTCTGGTGGTATGTTATTCCACACCTCCTCTATTCTCTCCCAAATTTGCCAAACTCCCTTGGGTGGTGTTGGATACTCCTTAAGCCTGTTTTTTGCATGATCCCAGAGGTGCTCAATAGGATTCAGGTCTTGAGACTGTGCAGGCCAGTCAAGGAGAGTGATATTGTTGTTTTCCATCCAGTTCTTGGCCTTCTTTGACTTGACTTGTGCTTTGGGTCATTGTCATGTTGAAAAATTACCTGTTCCTCAGGAATTCCACTTTCCTCCAGGCTGGGCAGCAGGTGGTCCTCCAAAATGGACACAAACTGATCAGCATCCATCTTCCCCTCAATCTCTGCAAGCTGGCCAACACTGTTCCATCCCATACACCCCCATACCATAATGTTTCCCCCTCCAAACTTGACTGTCCCCTGCACCTCTCTCTCAATCAACCCCTCCCCCTTCTGTTTCCAGACTCACTGCCTCCCATCTGACCCAAACCTGTTGATTTTGGTCTCATCTGACCAAATAACCCTCTTCCAGTCCTCTACAGTCCACTCTCTGTGCTTCAAAGCAAAGGACAACCTCAACTGTCTATGCCCTGCACTGAAGAAGGGCTTTTACTGAAAAAAGCGAAATTAAAATGATATTATAACCACCTCAACAGCCCCTAGATGGTCAATCCAGTCTGGGGATGTGTTGTGAGTGTAACAGATATATTGTAGATAAGTAGATACATCATACCTGGGGATGTGTTGTGAGTGTAACAGATGAAGATACACTCCCACACTCCCCAGCCTTACCTGTGCTTTTTTGCTTATGTAATAAACAATAAAAGCGCAGGTATAACTACTAAATAATCAGTAACACACTAACTACTCTACCAAAAAATAAGGGAAAAAATGGTAGAAAATCAAGAAAATAGTGCTGGTGATTTCACATACTTTAACATTTACCTCTTCACCACAGCCTTGAATGAATGTTTCCTGAGAACTCTTATGACTGTTTCTGAGGAGACTGGGTGGGGGATAATTGTATTGATGTGTTTGGTGACCTGAGTAGCATTGGCAGCTCTGCCAGTAGCGATTTGTGATAAAATAGCATGTTGATCTCTAGAGGAAAGCTTGGGGGGACAACCTCCAGAGGAGCAGGGCTGGTTGGGATGGAATAGAATGCTGATTCAGCACAACACATAAGTTGAAGCCAAGTCCCTCCAACCCATCTGGAAGACTACCAGAACCTCTGGAATCCCAGTAAATGCTAAGTGACCCTCCCCAGAAATCATATCATTGCACCTGGAACGTCATTTATCATCAGTAACAACCTGCCATTTAACAGTATATCAGAACCACCAGACTCAGTAGTTCAAAATAGTTATTACTCAATCAACCACCTGTAACCCACCCTCACAGGCAACCCCCAAGGTCCTGGCTCATAGAGCTAGAAGCATGCCCCTGACTATGAATCCCCCCTTTTGTCATCATTATCTACATCCAGCAGAAGGTTCTCAACCATCAATAATTTCATGGTCAAAAGAAATGCCCAGACCCCTGGGTAATGACCCTGACCCTGACCCTGACCCCGATCAAGTGTCTGATGACACATTGAACTCTGACAACCATCCCAGCACCAACCCCATCCCATGCCTGGAACCTGAAGAAGAAAACATAGCCAAACAACTGTCCAAGGCCATCGCCAAGCTCGCTGATTCCATGAACTCTGGAAAAGATGATGGCCCCAAGACAAAGATCTGGGAACCAGACCTGTTTGACAGATCTGACCTAAAAAAACTATGTGGCTTTCTCCAATGTAAACTGAATTTCCATGCTAAACCAAAGGCATTTGCATCCGATCAGGCTAAGGTCACCTATGCCCTCTCATTCCTGAAAGGCATGGCTTTCGATGACTTTGAGCCATACCTAATCGACAACATGGTGAATGACCCTTCATGGCTCTTGGATTATGATGGATTTGTGAACAAACTGATGATCAATTTTGGCCCCTAAGATGCAGTCATGGATGCCAAAGTTGAACTGGAATAGCTTATCATGAAGGAAAGTCATAAGGCAATGAAATTCTTCATCAAATTTTACCAGCTCTCCTCACTCCTTGATTATGACAACCAGGCACTACTCCAAAAGGCCTATCTGACCCTTCCAAAGCGCATCAAGGACAAAATGGTACATTTTGACAACCCAGTGACATTGGATGGACTCTGGGACCTTGTACAAAAAATTGATCAGTGTTAGTGGGAATGCAAGTCAGAAATTTCTAGGGAGCAAGGCCCAGCTCCTAAATCCAAGGCTAAAATGAGAAGCCACAAAGCAATTCTGAGCAGAAGCCCACTAACAATGCCCTGGCATCCAAGGACAAGGATAAGGGAACAGCTAACTCAAACCCAGAACAGTACAAGACACTGGATCTTATGGATAAGCTCAGAAAAGACAGCAAGCTCATGTAGCAGGAATGGCAATGGCACCTTGACAACCAGCTCTGTTGTGTGGCAGGAGCAGCCACATGGTCTGCAAATGCCCAAGATCAACTAAAGGGCAGGCACCCAAGGTTCCTGGAGCCACAATCTCTGAAGTCAAGGCGAAAACTCTGGCCACAACCTCTGGAACAAAAAATTAGTGCGCAACCCTCTAGTCTGTGTATATCTTCAGGGTTGCATTGACCCAGCACATGCCCCCATGGACATTAGGCTCAATGCCTCCACTCTTTCTAGTAGTACATCATTGACAGTTACTTTATTTTCTGATTCCATAGATAATGTTCTGATCAAGGCATTAGTAGATTCCACACATTGTTTTATCAAATGTACATTTGTCCATAGATACATCATCCCTACCAATCCTTTTTCCCCCCCGATCCCTTTGAAACTTTTTGATAGTAGTACAAATTCTTTCATTTCCAAATCTGTAGAACTCCCAATCTGCTTTTTCCCACATGACTCTTTTTCTGTAGTGTTTTACATATCATCATTAGATGCCTCCTGTTTGGTGGCACTCAGACATAACTGGCTCACCTGCCACGATCCGTTGATTGACTGGGTATTGGGTAGTATTACATTCCAAACCACCTTCTGGAGACCTGGCAACACCTCTGCTGGCTAGTGCCCAAGCCACTATTGCTCCGGACCCACTGCCAGAATCCAATGCCCCTCCAAAGCTTGAAACTCCCCAGATTGCCCTGATAAATGCAGCAGCATTCACATGCACCTGCAAATTAGAAGGCTCTTTGACATTTCAGCTTAATCTGGTATCTCCGGAAGTATCCAGATGATCTGCATCTGCTTCCAACACTTTCAATCTGGTTGACCTTGAAGGCATCCCTAAGACTATCACGACTTTGCCAATGTCTTCAGAAAAGCAAGGGGTCACACCCTAGCACCTCATCGACCCTATGATCTCCAAATTGTCCTCAAGGATGGGGCCAATCCACCCCAACCTTCTACTACCCACTCTCAACCTCTGAACTGGAAACACTTCAAGGCTTTCTCAATGAGCATTTGAACATAGGTTACATTCAACCTTCCAGGTCTTCACACAGTGCACCAATCCTCTTTGTAAAAAAGAAAGATGGTTCACTCTGGTTGTGTGTAAACTTCAGAGCATTGAATAAAATCACAAAAAAAGACCATTACCTGCTTCCACTGATATCTGACCTATTTGACGCACTGTCAGAGTCTGCTCCCAGACCAATCTCTAAGCCTTCGGACCTTTGGGCCCAAACCCCCGACCATCATGTTTCACCTATTCATACCTCATGATTGATCTTCCCCTTTGTAGCTTACAACCCTGACTTTGGTTGTTTGGTTGTTTGGTCCCCAATCCCCAAACCCCCTCATATATAAGCTATTCGTTCATGTACATGAAAGCCAGTTCTGATATTGACTAAGATACCCAATATACTTCTATCTTCTAATTCTTATGCTCCCTTGTCCCCTTCACTAAGGTCACGCCTGAATTTCAGGTGACCTTGGGCCTCATCCAAAATATGGGACAGGACTCTGAGCTGGCACAGCACATAAGCTGAAGCCAAGTCCCATTTGACTCATTTGCTGAGCCTCGGCCCTCCTCAGCAACCTGACCCCGAACCTCAGTGGACTATATCTTGAGTCCCAACCCCATTTCTGTCTCCATTCTGATCCAGTTCTTAACATGCATCTCAAAAAGCCCACATATATTCAAAAATAGATCTCCAGCATGTGCACCACTTAGTCTGGAAGTCCAGATAGCTGAAGGGGATGAATGGAAAATGGCATTCAAGACCTGGTATAGATCCTTCAAATGGCTCATCATGCCTTTTGGCCTTACCAATTCACTGGCAGCTTTCCAACATTTTATGAATATCCTGGGGGAACTTCTGGATAAATGTGTTGTAGTCTATCTTGATGACATCCTGACTTATTCTGATAACCTCCAGGAACACAAGTGTCACATATGGGAAATCCTGAAGTGGCTCTGGAAACACAGCCTCTATTCCAAAGCCAAAAAATGTGAATGGCACATGAAATCCATGGAATTCCTCAGCTACATCTTGAAAAAAGAAGGCGTCTCCATGGCTGACAATAAAATCAAAGTAATTCAAGACTGGCCCAAACCCAGGAAGGTATGAGACATCCAGTCCTTCTTGGGATTTGCCAACTTTTACCACTGCTTCATTGTCAACTACTTGGAAATCATGGTACTCCTAACCTGGCTCACCCAGAAGGTCACAATGTGGAATTTCACTGAAGATTGTCACTCCACGTTCAACCTCCTGAAAAAGGCTTTCACATGTGCCCTGATTCTCACACACTGGATCCTGGATAGGCACCAATGATTGTGGAAACTGATACTTTGGACTACACACTCGCTGCCATACTCTCGACATTCATGGAGGATGGTGAACTGGACCTGGTCACATTCCACTCCCAGACATTCACTGGCCCAGAACTCAACTATGATCTCTACAATAAGGAACTCCATCTTCAAGGCAGTGACACTATCTAGAAGGCTCTGGGATGCCAATCGTCATCATCACTAACCACAAGAACTTAGAATACTTCATGACAACAAATCTACTCACCCAGTAACAATCAAGATGGTCCAAATATCTCTCACATTTCAACTTGGTCATAGGCTTCCATCCTGGAAAGCTTAGAACCAAGCTGGACATGTTAACTAGACAATGGGACATCTACCCCAAAGAGGGAGGTACTGATTATAGTATCATCAATCCACAGAACCTGAGACCTATATTCACCAACCAACACTAACCAACAACTTGTTGTGATATTTGGCAGAGGGACACGATAAATGTGAAGACTGTAGTGCAAATGAGTTTCACCTCAGTGTCTCCAAGCACTATGATAATTGTCTAGCTACCTGTAGTACAAATAAGTTTCTACTTAGGTAGTTAGTTAAAGCATTAAGACAAGGAAGAACAGTTGCACTCACCACCTCAGTGTCTCCAAACACTGAGGGGTTGCATTCCTTGGGATCTGCTTAAGTACCTACAGCAGATCCACAGATCAAACAATGGGCCTCTAACTAATTGACTAATTACAGTAGCAGAGTTTGTTTTGGGTTGCTCTAAGAATAACAATACAACTCTCTGAGTCCCTCAGGGCCAGTATGATCCCCGGCCTGGTCCTCTGAGCAAGTATCCTCATGGATTCAGAACAGTTGCACTCTGATATCTGGAACAACTTGGCCTCTGACTCAACAGCACAGAAGCATCTCAGAAACACATCTGACCCTCACTGGACACATTCCAAGATGGACTCCTATGTCTTGACAGTCACATCTACATTCCAGATGCAGCTGACCTATGTCTTTGGGTACTACAATACAAGCATGATCACCTGCTCTCTGGCCACTTTGGCCAAAACAAAATGCTGGAACTCATACAGTGAGACTACACCTGGCTGGCTTATGATCCTCAGTCACCAATTCTACAAGACCTGCATTGTTGTTATTCTTAAGGCAACCCAAAACAAACTTTGTTACTGTAATTAGTCAATTAGTTAGAGGCCGCTGTTTGATCCACAGATCCACTGTAGGTACTTAAGCAGATCCCAAGGAATGCAACCCCTCAGTGTTTGGAGACACTGTGGTGGTGAGCGCAACTATTCTTCATTGTTTTATTAACTAACTACCTAACTACAGTAGAAACTTATTTGTACTACAGTTTTTGCCTTTTATTGCGTCCCTCCGCCAAATATCACAACAGGTTATGGGCCCTGGAGAGACCGATAAAAGTTCCATCACCAAATCCAAGTCGTTCACCATCCCTCGATTAGCTACCAATGGGACAAACTGGACGACGTGGAAACAACAGACTCTAAATACCCTAAGGTCTCAGGGCGTTCAGAGACACCTGGAAGGAGCTACATGCACCCCAGCACCGATCCTCACGTTCCCTGATGGCCACATACTCACGACAGCCGAAGTTGATGAACTGGAGAAGCTGGAGGACAAGTGGGATGAGTTTAATCAGCGAGCATCCCTGATTAAAGCTCAAATACTCACAACAGTGCATGAGAGCCTAGGAATCAAGATACAGAACCTCTCGACAGGCAAGGACATGTGGGACGCCCTATGTGCAAAGCACGAGAAGAGGGCACTCACGATAACGATTGACCTAAGGCACAGACTGTACACGCTTAAATGACTTGATGAAGCGAATGTGAAGGAACACGTTCAGACTCTCAACCTCATGTATGAGCAGCTGAAGGGGATTGGGGAACAGATAAGGGACAACGACTACATAACCCTGATGCTGGGATCACTGCCACAATCATACAGGCCGTTGATAAACATGATATCCCTGCAACACAGAGCCACTCCTTCAGCACTCAACCCCAGGGTTGTCATGGAGTCAATTCTAGATGAATACGAAAGACTCCAGATAGACAAAACCCAGTCAAAGGCGGCTGAAAGCGCCATGATGGCAAAAGGGGGAAGGGGAAAGCTGAAGAAACACAAGCAGCCAAACTCACCGATATGAGTTCGAAAAATCCAGATGTTGAGTGCTGGAATTGCAGTGAAAAGGGGCATGTACAGCCCAAATGCCCGAAGAAGCTATGCAAAAGGTCGGGGGGCAAGAATAGAAGGGAGCAAGAAGCACATACTGCTCAATTCCAGGAGGACTATGCATTCTTGTCGCACACAGTGGGAGCAGCCCTATCCCTAGTGACCAACGAGCTGTTGACCAGCGAAGTGATGATATACGACTCCGGAGCACTGCAGCACATGTTGCCCAACCGGTCCCAATTTATGGACTTCCGATCGATTGAGCCTAGGACATTCAAGGCTGCTGACAAGACAACCTTCACAGCTACAGGCATCGGACGCATCAGGATCAGCATGCTGAATGGAGACCGATATACAGACGTCACCTTGAAAGATGTCCTGTACTACCTGGACCTCAGCTACACTGGTATCACTGGCGAAATGCGATGCTGTGGGATTCATGGGTCACCTTGAAGAACTGCACCTGCTCAATTCAGGACCCTAGAGGGAGAACCATCACCCAAATTCCTCAGCGACATGGCCTGTACTGTGTTGATGGCACAGAAACAAATCATGTGACTGTGTTCATAGGTACACGTGTACACACACTTGACGAACTCCACCGCAAGATGGGGCACATCTCTCCAACTGTCATAAAATGACTGATAGAAAGTAAAACTATCAGTGGCCTACTCCTAGATTTCAAATCAGAACTGACCTTCTGCTCCGTCTGTGCTAAAGCTAAGCCAACCCTCAAACTGATCCCCAAGGAACAGCAGGGACCTGCATCCCATGTACTAGGGGATAAGATCCACTCAGATGTGTGGGGACCAGCAACACCTCAGAGTTATAGCCAGAAACTCTACTACGTGAGTTTCACCGACGGCCATACCAGGTGGATGACCGTCTATTGCGTAAGTCGTAAAAGTGAGGTTCTTGCTAAGTACAAAGAGTATGAAGCCTGGCTAGAAACCCAACACGGTAAACAGATCAATGTATTACAGTCTGATAGAGGAGGAGAATACCTCTCGAAGGACTTTACTGATCACCCAAAAACCCATGGTACGATGTGCAACCTAACCATCCATGACATGCCTGAACAAAACGGAGTCGCCAAATGCCTGAACTGCACACTGCTGGAACATGCACGCGTGATGCTAATGGCCGTGCAGCTCCCCAAGAACCTCTGGCCAGAAACAATACACCATGCTGTCTGGCTGAAGAACAGAACATCGAGCTGTGCATTAAATAGCAAGATGCCATATGAGGCAATGCATGGGACAAAGCTGGACCTTACAGACCTACCTGAGTGGGTGCCCAGGTCCATGTGCTGAAAAACAGTGTCGGTAAGCTAGACCTGAAGTCTCAGGAAGGACGATGGCTTGGATACAGCAGCGCCAGAAAAGGCCTCCACATCCTACATGTAACCAATCGTCAAATCTCCATCAAAAGGAACATTACCTTTAACAACACCGTTCTAACCATACCAAACCCCATTCCAATCTTGGGGGAGCAAAGCACAAACCCTATGCCCAAAGGCAATGATTGGAACGCAGCAAAAGGTTCAACACCCAACCAGAACCACACCCACCTCCTAACGCACCTGCGCAAGAGCACAGCCAACCAACAGTAAGTGCCAACCACCCGTACCCCTCAGTCGACCCTATTATGAAGAATCTCGAAGAAGCATCAAGCCACTGCCCTCTCTGCAGGAGTGCGAGACTAAACCCACCTTCTAGGCCTGAACCCAAGGAACAAAAACAGCTGCAGACTGCAACTACTGCCCTCAATCCCAAGGATCTCAACAACAAACTCTACATGGAAATGGTTAGCATACCAGACCAAATTAAAGACCCCCCAAGTGTAGAAGCTGCAATGGAACTGGACAACTGGCCCAAATGGGAAGCCTCCATACATGCAGAACTCATGCAACATGAACACCTCGATACCGGGGAACTAGTCACCACACCGCCAAATGCCAATATTGTTGGAAGTAGAATGATCCTCAGGTATAAACTAGACAAAGATGGCAACGTAAGCTCTAGAAAGGCAAGGCTAGTAGCCCAAGGTTTCTCCCAGATAAAAGGAACTGATTTCACCAAGACCTTCTCACCAATGGCGAAACTCATGGCAATCTGCATGATCACAGCCATAGCAGTAAGGAATGACTGGGAACTCAAGCAAACCGGTGTCAATGCGGCCTACCTCAATGCAAACCTTAAAGAAACTATTTACATGCATCAGCCCAAAGGGTTCAAAACCCCTGGACATGAAAATAAGGTAATATAGCTCAAATGAGCCATCTATGGACTATGTCAGTCTGGCAGGGAGTGGGATGAAGATCTTACAGAAATGCTATGTGGTTTTGGGTTAAACGGGTGCCATGTAGAACATGCTGTATTTTCCAGATTCAACAATGACGCAACCATCCTGGCCATAGATGTCGATGACATCACTATCACCAGTGACACATGCAGAGCCATCCAGAGGATCAAATCAAAGCTAAGTACATGCTACAAGATCAAAGATCTGGGTGATCTACACTGCTCATAGCACACAGATCAGTTTCAGGTGCTTTAGATAGGTTTTAGTTACATATTTGTGCATTTTATCCCTCATGTAGATTGCAACCCCAGAACCACTCCATCACCCTATTATTTTTCTTGGATTCACAAAGGACTCTCACTAGCTAGCTTTTCCCTTAAATATGCTTGTGGTTCTTGCTATAATCTAAGGCAGTAAAACTCCACAAAGTCTCCCATATTCTGAATCTCTTGCTTGATCTCTCTACAACTGTCTCTTTGTTAGCAAATTGTCACCGGCTGTTTGCTTTCAATTCAAGTGATCTATTCGACTCAACAGTTATCTCAGCTTTGTGAAGTTTGCATTATATCTCTATCTACAAAAAGCTCGTGTCAGTGTACGTGAACTTTTAGCGCTGACACTTTGCTCCCACATCAGCACATCCCCGCATCTCAATAGAACTCTGCTTATATTATCAAACAAGTGCTTAAAGCTCACGTTGAAGAACTCGAATGAAATTCAAATAAAATTCAAACAAAATACAAAAGAAAATCAATAAATATTCCATTTCTTTTTCTTATTATTCCAAACAATGATGAATGAAGACCCAAAAGGAGGTGCAAGCCTTTCTTGGGTTTGCAAACTTCTACTGAAGGTTCATCAAGGACTTCTCACACCACACCCAAGCTCTCTTTGACCTGACAAAGAAAGGAGATACCTGGAAGTGGGGTGAACCTGAAGACTCAGCCTTTCACAAACTCAAGGAACTTGTCACCTCAGCCCCGGTCCTGGCATTCCCAGATGACACTCAGATGTACCGAGTGGAGGCCGATTCTTTGGACTTCGCAACAGGAGCGGTCATCTCTCAACAATCTGAGGATGACAGGTGGCACCCCATAGCCTTCCTATCCAAAAGCC